>JAWPHD010002237.1:0-267479 GCA_037043455.1 Cyrtodaria siliqua
CCTCCACCGGTGGGAGAGGGGGAGTGGGGTGTCAGTGAGGATACCCCGAGGATATAACATCACTGATGAACCTGGTAACAAATTGGTAGACCCTAATGCTTATGGAATTAAGATGTACAAGATGCTTGCTCCTAGTGCAAAAATCAGGCAGTTAACAAAAAAAAGATGCATTAGGTCGAACAAAACTTGTTTCTACTTTTACATTTGTTATAGACTACACCAGATAAAAAGAATGAAAAGAATGATGCATTAGGTCAAACAGAACTTTTTTCCTACTTTCACTTTCGTTATATAATTCATGTAGATAAATCTTATGTGTTGGAAATTGTTAGCACGGTTTATGCCTAAATTTGACTGGTACTGTAGTTGTTTTTCTGTTAATATCTTTTGAGATGCCAAATTGCATTTCTTCGAATAATTATCGAAACTAGCCAAGGTCGAAGCACATCTTCGATACAAGTTCAAAACAAAAACACGCCGTTCCGTCATTGATCTCGGATTCATTCAAAACAAACATGGCATTTTGAAATAGAAACAGATGCACACCTAGCTATTCATTACGACATGCGTCGAAAGCGACATGCGTCGATAGTTTCTTTGCTCATCAAACAACGCCGTCAAATTGCAATAATCGTTTAATTGTCCTACTTGTTTACAAATTGGTTTGATTGAATCGCCATTGTTTCACTTTACCACGTGGTAGTGAACGGGAGTTGTTTCATTGGCTGATAAAAATACATCGGTTATTTGATTGGATAATATGGATACAGTACTAGGTTAAGTGTTGCGTCATGATTTTTAATTATTGAACAGAATATATTACCTACGACACACCGACCGACATACAAAGCGACAACACCATCTCAATAACTGATTTACACACTGATGTGTATTTCACACTAATCTGGCGCATGACTTAATTACTTCCTGCATAGAGGGGCTCGTTACTGTGGTATATTTCACACGGTATACGAATTCTAAAGACCGCACGTCTTCAATTGAAGATTGGCACCCCAAGCGTTCCTCGGCCAATCAAATTCTGATAAACTGTCAAGTGGGAGGGATTAAACAATAACGAACAACACAGGTCAGTTTTAACAGGTCAGTTTTATGACACTTATCAGTAATTGCTCGCGGCGAAGGCGACGGGTGGTTAATTACTACGAAATTATCGGCAAACTTCACAGTCCAGGCAAATTTTCCCTTGATTTTTATCTGATAATGAAACGTCCATCGGGCAAGTGACGGACAACCAGATTTACGAAGGTCACCTGCCCGCACCCAAAATCCACTTGCCCGGGGCGTCGGGCAACCATATTTCCAGAGCCCTGTATATATATGTGTGTGGTTGAACGCTTAAATGTGGCCCACTCATATGAGCTATAATTGTATGTATGTATGCGTCTATATGTTAATTGTGCCTTCAGACGAGTGTGTTATGATGTAGAGATACAGTTTATCATCGTGTGTTGCAACTACCTTTTTTAAGGAGTGAATATATACGTTTGATTTCTGTGTATCTCGTCATAGCTAGGCGCCCTGCCGTAGTTCGTCCGAAGGTTGTCTGTCCTTGGTAGTTCACAAATATTTCTCCCCATATATAATTCTGCCTTGTGAACATGAATCTCTAACGAGATCCCAATTTCGAAAGTTGCCGTAGTGAGTTCAAATTCTCTCCCTTTATTATATATACCTGAATTCACAGTATCCCCAGATCCGGCACCTTTCATTGTCACTGTCTCAATATAGCTGTGTGTGGTTGAACGCTTAAATGTGGCCCACTCATATGAGCTATAATTGTATGTATGTATGCGTCTATATGTTAATTGTGCCTTCAGACGAGTGTGTTATGATGTAGAGATACAGTTTATCATCGTGTGTTGCAACTACCTTTTTTAAGGAGTGAATATATACGTTTGATTTCTGTGTATCTCGTCATAGCTAGGCGCCCTGCCGTAGTTCGTCCGAAGGTTGTCTGTCCTTGGTAGTTCACAAATATTTCTCCCCATATGTGTATATATATATATATATATATATGTGACATGAATTGGAAGTTTAACTTTTAAAAAGGGACACAATCATGACAATCTTGAAGATTTTATCAAGCATTGAATTACCCTCTCAATTTATTAAATCAGTATTATTTTGACTTTAAAGTTTTCAGGCCATGTTTTGATTCATGAACATGTTTATGTTTATTTAAATCGAAATCAATACAAATCAATATAATTTTATATTTACAATTCACACATTGCTATATCTGTGAAAAGAGAGAATACAAGTTTATTTGATGACATAGAACACTTTGAACAGGTAAATTAATCCACATTTACATCCACATGTAAATGTATTTATCAATTATCTGGCAACAGTTGTGCAGCTTTATAATCAGGGGCACAAATTAGCGGTCGCCCAGTCGCCATTGGCGAGTAAAAAATGGTCTGGGCGACCAAAATTTGACTTTCACGCGCCCATGTGGCGACCAAAAATATTCAATCCAAAAAACGGAAAAAGGGTAATCATTCAACACAAACATTTAAGTTCGAGGATTTTACCCCGCAAATTTTGCTTTGGTCCCGTGAACTACATACTGTAGGCCGAAATAGACAAACCCTTAACAAAAAATAACGAAACAAACGTTTGTTTTTATTTTTCCACTGAGGAAGCGAGACAATGTTTGAGATGTTGCAATGTACGGTTTCCCACAAAACTGCATGTTACGATACTCTGAGCTTCGAATGTCAATGTAAAATAAGATGTGCAAGAGTACAAGTAACATTTGCTGGTATAAAATTAACATTAAAACAGACATGGTAGTGTTTATTTTACACATGATCATAAATTCGTGTTATAATTTGAAGGGGAAATAATTCGGTTTCACTTCCGTTTTTTGGATATTCTAAAATGCGGCGCTTTTGATTTAATAAAATGCGGTGCTTTTAGAAATCATCAATAATAATTATATGGCAGGGAATCATGTTGATAAAAAAGGTCTCGTACATTAATTTTAAAACTGTATGTCAACATAAAATATTTATAACAAAATAAAACATTAATCTAATAATAGCTAATCTTTTTTAATCTTTTATTACAATAATTTACATATTCTAGTTGTGATCATTTATAACAAAACTCATTAACAATACTATTTATAATTAAATCGATAACTTGGACTTGTAATGGTCAGTAATGTTGTTTATGATATTCAATAAACACGGAGTAAATGCATGTAATTGTTCATAAATTATGCACCAGAGTGGTAAAATAAAATAATATTTTGTTGGCTCCTAGCTAAATAGAGTTAGTCTGTGCCCCTGATAATTCAGATTTATCTCATTTCCCTTTGCAGTGAGTCACATTGGGGTCAAAGTAGTATCTATGTCATGCAAATTTATATTAATACTTATTTTTACATATAAATTAATAGCGGTTTTAAATATATGTTTCTCTCTGGGACTATCAAGAAACGTTCATATGATGTTTAAGAGTTAAATTTGTTAATTGATAATACTGCAAAAAGTGTGGCCATTCATCTTTAAACCTGCTTGCATATATATTAACATACGATTTTGAGTTGTCAGTTTTTCTTCGTAAATTCTACCATAGGTTTGAATATATATTATTGATGAAGTACATGTTTATGATCAACATACAAAAATAGGAAAAAATAATTTGCTTTATACTATTCTTATTATTAAAGGGACACACGGCAATCTTGAAGTATTTCAAAAGGGTGTCTCGATTTATATATCCAGAATCATCTTTACTTTAACCCTGGTTACATTTAAATAAAACAAATTTTAAGTATTCACTATTTCGTCTTATTATACTATAATTTTTAATATATTACTGGTGCAATAATATAGAAAAATAATAATATGCAAAAACAAATGGCTTAATACAATTCTTATAATTAACATTAATGATTGAACAAATGCAATGTATGTAGAAAAACTAACGGGACGCCGCTAGTATTTAAAAAATCAAGATTGCCATGTGTCCCTTTAATATTATTGACTGAACAAATGCAATTTATGTAGAAAAACTAACGGGACATTGCAATTTTTACAAAAATCAAGATTGCCTTGTGTCCTTTTAAATAAATACAGTTGCTTAGGACGGCATAGATCTATGTGAATAAATTGAACAAGTGTAAACTGATACTGCAGCAGGTGCTAGAGCTTAATTAATATATACATGTAGGTTACTGTTCATTATATATCCAGAATTAAATCTTCCTGAATTGTAATCTCCAGTCATTTACTCCCCTTGTGATTGTGAGTTGGATGAGTTTGATTATAATAATCCATAGTTGTAGATGCAGGCAGATAGTGGCAGTTGAATAATTGAACACTTGGGACTAATTTTATTGAATGATAGGCGCTGCAGATTTATACTTAACACGCTTAATGGAAATGGAGGTGATAGGGAAGAGTAATACTGCCAATACAAACACAAGAGAAAATCCTTATATTGTGCTTTCAGTGCTCACGAAATAGGATAGACCCTAGCCTAATTAATTCAGGGCCTGTCAATATTAATTCAGGGCCGTCCTGTCAAATACATTTTCTGTGGGCACTGGCTTCAGTTTTATATGAAATATTAATTGGAAAACGTGAGATTCGATTCGGTGAAATTGTGTTGTTAAATCCTCAATTATAATTTATTATTGTAATTCATATTGTGTTTGTATTGCTAGCAGTTGTGCATACTATGAAGTAAAAGTGTAGTATGATTATCAAGATTATAAAACAAGAATTTACTATAGCCTTAAGGCATCATATGAATTAATATTAATGATTTATGCACCAAAATACTAGCCGAGTCATCAAATTTTCCTGACCAAACTATTTTATTAACAATATTTAAAGCGATTCTGTTATGGCGCCCAGTTAATAGTGAATATGTACATTAAATATGCAACTGAAACACATGATGATGGTTTTACTAGCATTTCCCCCCAAAAAATGTTGATGAACTAACACTCTGACAGTTTTAGAACTGTTCTACAACTTGAAGAACTGTTCTTGAACTAGCCTATTTCAAGAAGTTGGTTTTTGAACTTGTATAGTTCATGTACTTGGGTTCATGAACTTGTATAGTTCTAGAACTTTTCATGAATCTGTAGTTTGTGAACTTATTTGTGGTGTAAGAACCAAACTGAATTAATCTATAAGCAAGTTCTTGAACCTACTAGAACCATTCAGTTCTTGAACTAGTGGGTCTTGATCTCAGATAAACGTGACTTTTCCAAGAACCTTTGGTTCATCAGTTAACATGATTAAAATGTTACTGATACCAATTTGTATGTACTACTGTACTATGTCTTATTGTCACATAACTTACGATGTGGGAGTGGAATAACACCATTCTATATTTTCGATATATAACTAGTTATATAACTATGCAAATAAGCACAGTACGCGCTGTCAAAAAAATCGATAATGAATATGATCCAGTTCCCACGGTTTATGTCGGTTTTGCGTGTTAAAGCGACAAGGCAAAATGCAATAAAAGTCGATATGTGAGTTATGTGATATATAGAATCTAACATTCGTTCTCATTCATTATTGAATTTATTAAACTCATTGGCAGAAATGATATAATGCTCGGCAAGAGCCTCGCTTTATATCATTTTGCCATGCTCGGCAAGAGCCTCGCATTATATCATTTTGCCAACTCTTTTGAAAGATTCAATAATGAATGAGTACTCATGTAAGATCCTCTATTTACACAACCAAGGAACTATTTTAGGCACACCTTGAGAGTGCCATTATGGAGATGATGTATTTTTGAAGATTTTCAGACCCATCAATGGTTAAAATGGAAATACCCAATCCTAGAGTTGATGAATAACTGTGTGGTGCAAACTGACAGAAGGATTTAAAAATGTACTAGGTTACAAAGTATGGACCTATGATTGATAGATGACAACCTATCATTATTATTTTACAGCCTTTATCTTTAAACTTGATCATTTTGCCTAGTGTGTGCACATCGCCTAAATATTAGTACCATTTCATTCTTTGAATTAAAATGTTTGTGTCACTAGCCCGAATTCTTATATACTCAATGAAAACCCGTACATTTTCCTTTAACCTGACTACATAAATTAAAAAAAATTCACTAGCCTGATTGACAATTTACTAGCCCCGGGCTTCGGGCTAGTAGGTTAATTCGAAGACTGCATTTGATCAAGGAAAATCAAAATCACACATGTATTTAAAGCAAAAATCTTCCAATATAGTACTATAAACTTGAAGAACTGTTCTTGAACTAGCCTTCAAGTAGGTTCTTGAACGTGTATAGTTCACTCATTCATGGATAGGCATTTTTCTTACAGATCGCCTCAAGTCCCTTTAAATGAGATGGTACTGACCGGGTTCTGTAAAAAATATGTAAAATATTTAGCAAGTCGTCAGTATTTAATGACCAATGCACATATTTGTGTGTGACCCGTGCAGCATGGCAGACACTTCACTTTATCCATTGTTGTCTGTCTGTCACACTTTAATCTGCAACTTAATTTGGGTTTATAATTTGACCAGTCGTGAACACTCGGCCAATCCTATCATTCTTCGGGATCCCAACTTGTGTGTATCACGGAGCTTCGGTATTTTCAAAATCTTGACATTTTGATCGCCAGAAGGCAACGCCACAGAAAATAGTGCACTGTTGCTATCAGGGGTAGATTTTAACATTTTTACCCACTTGCCTTTTTTGTGAGTGCAGATATTTTCAACTCGCAAAAAAGCATTCTTACTTGCACTTTTTTCTCTTTTTAATAAGACATGTCTGTGCATGACATTATAAATTATATAATACTTACATATGTATATAAGAGACAACTAAATATAACTACTTTTTAATTTTCCTGTTTCATTATTTGATCACCTAGCTATGCTTATTTTGTACAGAAAAGATGCACTCGCAGTTTTGTGCAAATGCTGAAAATTTCTACTCGCATATTCTTAAATCAGAGCGCACTTTGCGAGTGCTAAATTCAAGCTCTGGCTATTGGTAAACAGTTTGGCCGCTAGCCACACGTGTTGATGTATAATTTGCTTTGAGTGTTTGTTTTTTTACAATGCAGATGAGATTTTATCACTGCTTTCACGAAAATAAACTACTGATGGAACAATCGGCTGAATAACATTGCAACATTTGGATGATAACTTTGATTTTTGAATGCAAATTTGTTTTGGGAATATAAGGCGCGATGATTTTGGTGAAAAATTACAATTTAGATGCTAAAGATGGAGTAAAAAAATGGTATGTTGTATTGGTGCGCGATCGAACATTTAAAAACAAATACACAGTTGTTCTAGCTAGTGTCCCATTAGTTAAGTAAGACCCTTTTCTTAGATTATCAGCAGATTATTATCCTTTTGTTATTTGATGAGGTATTTTACAAGTTTATTGTAATTAAGAGTGGAACAAAATACTGTTATATCTATTTTTTTAATCTGGGTTGTCAATTTCAATAGAGAGATGGTTTATCTTGTTGTTGGCAAACTATAAACACTGATCGCATGGCACTTGCTAATAAACCAGTTCATGGACAGATGTCTTTGTCCCAATTCGTACATACAATTTAGGTACATGTAGATTATCTAAATTTTATGGAAGTTACAGATTTTAAATTTGGTTCAAAAGAAACTTTTAAACCAGGAACATTTAGCTAAAACCAACTTGAAAGTAACCTTTGTTATGAATTTAATGCATGCTTTTAAAGGGACACCTGGTAATTTTGAGTTGTACTAAAATTAGCACCTCAATTTATTAATCCCCTGTCATTTTGGCTTTAAAACTGCTTGTATATAATTAAATAAAAATTTGAGATTTCAATTGTCTTCGTTATTCTACCAAATTTTTAAATATGCAATATATAATATATACCAGTAGGCTTTGAAATATTCTAATAATTAATATTAATGAATGAACGAATGCAAGTTATGTAGGAAAACTAAAGGGATGGGGTGAGTTTTTAAAAAATCTAAATTCCTGTTTGTTTCTGTAACACGTCTGTCATGTCTGTTTGTCAAAATGGTAAAAATCGGAAAAAAAATAGGGAAGTTTGATTGAATGATCTTTATTTGTTTTATGTTTTTTCCTTTTCTCTTCATGCTTGTCTGTAAAAGAAAAAAATGCTGTACTTTTATTGATTTATTTTCAATAAAAATACAAAAGGACGGGTGAATGGAAACAAATTCTATTTTTTTTGGCCTTATGGGCAGATGGCTGTGCTATTGCTACACACAGTTGTCAATGTTCCAACTTAATTAATCCTCCATTGCAGAAATAAAATCTCAAAATATGGATTTACAGGTATAAATCTTTTAATGGTTTCAGTCATGCAAGAGTTAAATATTTGAATCATGTTCTGCTAATTTTATGACCAAAAATGGTTGACAGTTGAATAATAAAATAATTGCATTTTACATGTAAAATGGCCAGAGGCTAATTCCTGAGAAAATTTGTTGTCACACTCGTAAAGATGCAATGTTAGATTAGCATCAATGATGTAATGTTAGATTAGCATCAATGATGTAATGTTAGATTAGCATCAATATTCAATTAATTTTAATTATGTTTAATGTGTGTTTGGGTATATGATACATGTCTATTGATTAAGAACAGGGTTCACCCATCCTACGGGGACACTTCCAATCTAGGAACATACACAGTTGTCTGCTGGTAACCCCAGATTTACCTGTATATCCCGGAGTAGCTGCCAGCATTATATAGAAAAAGAATACCTTTTTAACCTTCTTCGGTAGGGCCGAAGCCATGCATTTTTAAAAAATCAAGATTGCCATGTGTCCCTTTTTAATGAGGATAAGGAAAACTAGAAAATAAATGTGTTGTTCGCCGGAAACTGCTATGAAACCAGTAGTCTATGTATATATTGGACATTTGAAATAATTATATTAAATAGTTGATCGATGCTTTTGAGGTTCGTTAATAATTAAGCATATATTTCTATTTGTTTTAAATCTTGGGTTGTGATCTGACAGTCATATAAAGATGAAGGTGACCTTTAATGATCATCCTCAGTGTCATATATAATTTTATGGCCTATAATTATCCAAGTGACCATTTTGACCATTCATTTCTGTCATCTCTGGTACTAAAACTAGACTAATGAATGTCAGGTGTATAGAGATCCAAGGACAAGGCAGTTTGTTAAATCTTTCATTGACAGACCATATCCCCAAATCTGTTTAAAGTAGCTATCCCACCAACAACAGCCACATTTTTCATCATATGTACATGCACACCATTTCTAAACCTACTGACGATGAAGTATAGATATAATTATATAACTTTCATATTTTGAGAATCCAAATATTTTAGACACAATATAAACGGTTTTAACCAGCCAGACCAAACCTCGAAACTGGAGCGTCGAATTAAGAGTTGCCAATTCATTTTACGCATATTATTCAGTCATGGGTATTTTTAGAACCCGTTAATTTAATCAGTGCATAAACATTATTATATGACCTGAACATCTCGATAGAGTTTTGATACATGGTTTTGTGGTGCAATTGTGCCGTTACTTGACGGGTTTAAAGTTTCTTTAATGCATCTTCATGAAACTTGTGGTGAATATACCGGTATTCCAAATTTATTGTTCACTGCATGATATTATTTAATAGTGTCCTAAATGACAGCTTTTATAACAGCTCTTTTTGCAGTTTTGGGATAAATTATTTGATTGTTTTATTACTCCCTCAAGGTTATTTTTACCCCCCTGATATATTAGGACAGAAGCGCTTATAATAAATGTTTAATAATTTTATTGTTATTCATGTCAGTCATGACTTTCCATAGTTGACTGAGTACCGTATTTCCACTAGTAATAGCGCTGCAAAATGCTAAGGGAGCAGTCTTGTAAAAAAATGTTTTTAGCTCTACTGGCAGAGCTAATGGGATAACGTGTTGTCCATTGTCCGTCCGTCTGTTAACTTTTGCCCTGTGAACACTATAAACCCTTCATTTTTCGTGCGATCTTAACAAAACTTGACCAAAGTCTGTATATCAATGAGAGCTCGGATGAGTTCGAAAACCGGCCAGATTGGATTAGTAACACCAGAGTTATTTCCCTTGAATTAACAAAAAATGCTATATATATAACACTAGCTCCTTCATATTTCATGCGATCTTAACCAAACTTAGCCAAATTTAGTCTTTATATCAACGTTGCGCCTTCATTTATTATTTGATCTTTACCAAACTTGCACTGATTGTTAATAGCAATGAAATCTTGGACGAGTTCGAAAACCAGCCAGAACGGACCATTTACGCCGGAGTTGTGGCCTTTGTTTTTGCTAAAAAAAATGCCATTGACTGCCGTGTGAACAATATATAGCACCTTCATTTATTTTTCGATCTTGACTAAACTTACACAGATTTTTTTAATTTTTTTGTTGTTTTTTAACCACCATATGGTGGCCTGATTATTCTCCCCATCATAGGAGTGAGAGTGTCGGGGAGGACCTCCCCTCTTCACACCTTACATAAATAATAAAATGTTGATGTATTTCTAATTATAAATCACCAAATAATTCATATTTAACTGCTCATTCTTTCTTTCTCTCTCCTCTGTGGTGCCACTGAGTTCCGTCGGTGTGTTCTTGGGCAAGACACTTTCCCTTAGCCCCGTCCGTCGGATGGGGACATAAACCGGGTGGTCCCGTGTATCGGTCTATGCTCGAGAACATTAAAGAACTATAGGAATCTATTCGATAATAAGAGTAGGGCAAGTTCCCGGATTCCTATGTATCCTCCACTCTCTCTGGGGGCGGCTCTAAATAACCTATACTGTGTTGATGAGCCGTCAAACAACATTCAATTCAATTCTTTCTCTCATTTTCAGTCAAGATTACTTTTTTTCAACTAAGGAAAAAACAACAATAGAAAAAAGGCAATTGAGAAAAGACACGGAATGTTAATATCAATGAAAACGCGGACAAGTTCGAAAACTAGACAAATCGGATTAGTAACAGCAGAGTTATTGCCCTTAAAGCCATATTCTGCCTTTTGAACACTCGAGCACCTTCATGTATTGTTTGATCTTTAATAAACTTACACAGATTGTTAATAACAATGAAATCTTTGATGAGTTCGAAAACCAGCCATAATGGACCATTTACGCCAGAGTTATGGTCTTTGTTTTTGCTAAAAAAATGTCATTGTCTGCTGTGTGAACACTATATAGCGCCTTCATTTATTATTCGATCTTGACTAAACTTACACAGAATTATTTTGTTTGTTAATATTTTTTTTAAAGGTGGTGGGTGGAGGGAATGTGGTGCTTCTATTAAGGGAGGTGCTCTTATTAGGGAAAATACAATACAGTATTTAACAAAACTACTGAATGTCGCTAAGAACAGAAGCATTAACTTATCCCTGTGGGTGGGTGATCATCCCCTGCAAACAAAGAGAGCTGGGTTTTAAAAAGGAGTGCTTATTCGCCAGTGGGTCACACTTGTTGCTTTTATGCCCCCACAACCGAAGGACACATGTCTAGTTTTCATTTCCATGGATAAGACAATTTGTCAAATCTTTCATTGCTGGAACAAATCTCCATTCCAATTTCCAAGTCTGTTTAACCCTAACCCGCTAAACACGACTATAGTAGCCTTTGCGTCCATTGTAAACGCAGATCAGCCTGCGAGTAACTCAGCTTTGTCACATATATAGAATATGGTCTTAAATCAAAGCGGGTTAAGGGTTAAAATGCATACATGTATTTCAAACTGTTCAATATATCTTCTTCCTGCTACACTTATCAAGATAGTCAGATCTTATGATGCCTTTTGATAAGTAAAATTTACCATTCTAAAAAAATCTTTTTTTTTGTGTTTTGGTGGAAACAAGTAAAACAATGGCGGGGAGATGTTGACTGTGTGACTTCTTATTGTAGATTATTATTCTCTTAAAACTTTATGTAAACCCAGGTGGTGGAACGTTCTCATCACTCGCATTTTGCTGCAGTCCCTAACATGACCTTATACATTGTTATGAATGGCATGTAAACCCAGCCAGTTTGTTTGCCGTATATTTGACATAGTATTTACTATTTAGTAATATTTAACTGCACTCAACAAAAAAATTATAACAAGGATGTTAACATGTGTACATTGAAAATATTATTAACAAGTACCATGTTAATATTACAGGTTACAGCTAGACCATTTTTCGTAGCTAGACCATCTTTCATCATACGCAAGATTTAGTGCAATATGTTTACAAATTACTAAAATTTCGTTTATTTTTTCTTCTTAGAATTTTCATTTGTAGCTGCGTGTCTGCATAATTATAGGAAGCTGTGTGCCTGTATTAGCTCTAGCGAGTGTCAGTTTCCTGACGATTCTATTCATCTGAAATTTGTACATTCAAGCTATACATTCTAGTCACTTTCTCAGTATCTTCATATTCTACTTCGTACCATATTCGGTATTATGTTTTTAACATTACTGCAGTATTGCAGTACCATATTTGGAGTGTTTGTAGATTTAGTCAGTTTCTATAGAGTACATTTTCCAGGTTTGC
This sequence comes from Cyrtodaria siliqua, assembly GCA_037043455.1. NCBI lineage: Eukaryota > Metazoa > Mollusca > Bivalvia > Adapedonta > Hiatellidae > Cyrtodaria > Cyrtodaria siliqua. The sequence continues at coordinate 12,562 of JAWPHD010002237.1, forward strand.
AGAGTTTGTCCCCAGTGGTAACATACAGTACATTTTCCAGGTTTGCAATGTTTGTCCCCAGTGGTAACATACAGTACATTTTCCAGGTTTGCAGAGTTTGTCCCCAGTGGTAACATACAGTACATTTTCCAGGTTTGCAGAGTTTGTCCCCAGTGGTAACATACAGTACATTTTTTGGTTTGCAGAGTTTGTCCCCAGTGGTAACATACAGTAGATTTTTCATATTTGCAGAGTTTGTCCCCAGTGGTAACATACAGTAAATTTTCCAGGTTTGCAGTGTTTGTCCCCAGTGGTAACATACAGTACATTTTCCAGGTTTGCAGTGTTTCCCCCTAGTGGTAACATACAGTACATTTTCCAGGTTTGCAGTGTTTGTCCCCAGTGGTAACATACAGTACATTTTCTAGGTTTGCAGAGTTTGTCCCCAGTGGTAACATAAAGTACATTTTTCATATTTGCAGTGTTTGTCCCAGTGGTAACATACAGTACATTTTCCAGGTTTGCAGAGTTTGTCCCCAGTCGTAACATACAGTACATTTTCCAGGTTTGCAGTGTTTGTCCCCAGTGGTAACATACAGTACATTTTCCAGGTTTGCAGAGTTTGTCCCCAGTGGTAACATACAGTACATTTTCCAGGTTTGCAGAGTTTGTCCCCAGTGGTAACATACAGTACATTTTTTGGTTTGCAGAGTTTGTCCCCAGTGGTAACATACAGTAGATTTTTCATATTTGCAGAGTTTGTCCCCAGTGGTAACATACAGTAAATTTTCCAGGTTTGCAGTGTTTGTCCCCAGTGGTAACATACAGTACATTTTCCAGGTTTGCAGTGTTTCCCCCTAGTGGTAACATACAGTACATTTTCCAGGTTTGCAGTGTTTGTCCCCAGTGGTAACATACAGTACATTTTCTAGGTTTGCAGAGTTTGTCCCCAGTGGTAACATAAAGTACTTTTTTTTTATTTGCAGTGTTTGTCCCAGTGGTAACATACAGTACATTTTCCAGGTTTGCAGAGTTTGTCCCCAGTCGTAACATACAGTACATTTTCCAGGTTTGCAGTGTTTGTCCCCAGTGGTAACATACAGTACATTTTCCAGGTTTGCAGAGTTTGTCCCCAGTGGTAACATACGGTACATTTTCCAGGTTTGCAGAGTTTGTCCCCAGTGGTAACATACAGTACATTTTTTAGGTTTGCAGAGTTTGTCCCCAGTGGTAACATACAGTAGATTTTTCATATTTGCAGAGTTTGTCCCCAGTGGTAACATACAGTACATTTTCCAGGTTTGCAGTGTTTGTCCACAGTGGTAACATACAGTACATTTTCCAGGTTTGCAGAGTTTGTCCCCAGTGGTAACATACAGTACATTTTTCATATTTGCAGTGTTTGTCACCAGAGGATGTTTACAACCTGTCTGGGCTGTCCCAAAACATCACAGAGAAGGAGGTATCAACTCTGTCCACCATTCTTCTACATCTCCTAGGCAACCATGACTGTGAGGATGTAACCATGGAAACAGAACACAAATTTAAGCACCATGCACCTCCTTCTTCACTTGAAGGTAACTTCCAATTTATTAGATTTATCATTAATATAATTCACATAAGCCAAAAGACTGAAGTGTTTTTTCAGCAATGACTGTACATGTACATGCTAAACTATCAAAAAAAGGTATCCAGGATCAAGTATGGCACGTCGGCACCAGTCCCATGGGTTACGACATGAATTTATATAGATGTTTATAGGGAATATAAGGAAACATGAGAAATTAGTCCCCAATAAACTGATAAAAGTGAAATATGCCTATTTTTTCCTCGACTACGTCATGTCCCAATGAAAAATCAAAACCTTTGTAAGAAAAAACAAACCTGATCTTCAGCTATGGCATTTCAGAGATGAAGCACAACAGCTATTCTTATTGGTTGGATTAGTCTGCTTATACCCCTCAGCCCTTCTCCCCTATACCTAGTACTAATTATCCTTTCTATATTGACCGAGTGGTTGAGTCTCTGACTTGAAATACCTTACCGTTCACCTCTGTGGGTACGAGCTCTCATGGGACCAGAAATCTTTATGTGAGGAAGATACCCGGCTGGCTTGCGGAACCTCGGTGAATCTAACCAAGTCACGTCCGTGCAAAAAAAAGTCCCCGGAGGGGCACCTGGGGTCTTTCTCCACCAATGGAAGCTGGAAAGTCGCCTTGTGACCATAGCTGTGACTATAAAGTTCAGTTCAATTCAATTTTATATTTACAGTGTGGGGTATCGGAATCCTGTGTACAACCTTCATCAACGTGTGTTCTCTGACTGGTGTTATAGCATTACCTTTCATCCATGGCAGCGTGTACAAGAAGATGCTGATTTTCATGGTTGGTTTGGCTGTGGGAACCCTGTCTGGTAGTAGTGTGCTCTTCTTGATACCGAGGAGTAAGGAATTACATACATGCGTTCCAAAGATTGCAACAGTGTAATTAAATACATGTGTACCAAAGAGTGCAGCAATGTTATAATTGCATACACGCGTGCCAAAGGTGCAGCACTGTTGTAATTACATACATGCATGCCAAGAGTGCAGCAATGTTGTAATTACATACACGCCCGCCAAAGAGTGCAGCAATGTTGTAATTACATACATGCATGCCAAAGATTGCAGCAATGTTGTAATTACATACATGCGTACCAAAGAGTGCAGTTATGTTGTAATTACACCTAAGAGTGCAGCAATGTTGTAATTACATGCACGCATGGCAAAGAGTGTAGCAATGTTGTAATTACACGTATACATACATGCCAAAGAGTGCAGCAATGTTGTAATTACATAGTATTACATGCATACCAAAGACTGCAGCAATGTTGTTATTGCATTGTCACTTCAAGTTGTAATTGTATCTCCACTTCAACTTGTTACCATTTTTTATCTCGCTCAGGAGGCGCCTGTGTGGCTGGTATGGTAGATGCAGTGTTTAAAACCACCTCTGCAGGTTCAAGTCCCACTGGGGCTCGACTTGCAAGTAAAGAAGTGTTGTTCTACCCAGGAAAGAGTGGGTGGTCTGCCTCCACCACTAAAAATCCACCGTCATGTAGCCTAAAATGTGCAGAAAATGGCGTAAATTACCATTTAACCGACCATAATCTCAGTCAGATGCTAATACCAACAAGGCAGACACAAGCAGATCCTTTGTAGGTCGACTAAGTCATTGTCGGCGTCAGTGCAATTTGCCTTTCACAAGCAACCATTCTTTGGACTTGCATTTAGCAAAGAATTTTCAAAAAAATTGACCTAGGATCATGAAACTTTATGCAGTTGTTCTTATCACTTTTTCAATCCAGTCGCAACAGATTCTTATACATTTTTCACTTTTTACAGAGTTATGCCCCTTTCAGCAAAACTTTAATATGCAACCTTATCTGGATCATAATTTATATAAATATAATTATGTTTTCAGGCATTAGAGCTGACAGACCAAGAATTAACAAGGGATTGCTATGTGTGGAAGTGTATGACAGTTATTCTGGGTATCTATGTGTTCTTCAACATAGAGCGAATCCTCAAGATGATCATGGAAAGTAGGGAGGTATGTTGATGTTTTATGTATAAGACTGTACATAACTAAAACTGTCTAATGTACAGGGGTATGTTGATATTTATGTATTGGACTCCATATTGAAGTGTAACTGTCTAAAGTACAGAGGTATGTTGATGTTTATGTATTGGACCCCATAATGAAGTGTAACTGCCTAAAGTAGGGAGGTATGTTGATGTTTATGTATTGGACCCCAGATTGAAGTCTAACGGCCTAAATAGGGAGGTATGTTGATGTTTATGTATTGGATCATATTGAAGTGTAACTGCCTAAAGTAGATAAGTATGTTTATATATTGGACCCCAGATTGAAGTGTAACTGTCTAAAGTACAGAGGTATGTTGATGTTTATGTATTGGACCCCATATTGAAGTGTAACTGCCTAAAGTACAGAGGTATGTTGATGTTTATGTATTGGACCCCAGATTGAAGTCTAACTGTCTAAAGTACAGAGGTATGTTGATGTTTATGTATTGGGCCCCATATTGAATTGTAACTGCCTAAAGTAGAGAAGTATGTGGATGTTTATGTATTGGACCCCATATTGAAGTGTAACTGCCTAAAGTAGGGAGGTATGTGGATGTTTATGTATTGGACCCCATATTGAAGTGTAACTGCCTAAAGTAGGGAGGTAAGTTGATGTTTATGTATTGGACCCCATATTGAAGTGTAACTGCCTAAAGTAGAGAAGTATGTGGATGTTTATGTATTGGACCCCATATTGAAGTGTAACTGCCTAAATAGGGAGGTATGTGGATGTTTATATATTGGACCAAATATTGAAGTGTAACTGCCTAAATAGGGAGATATGTTGATGTTTATGTATTGGACCAAATATTGAAGTGTAACTGCCTAAATAGGGAGGTATGTTGATGTTTATGTATTGGACCAAATATTGAAGTGTAACTGCCTAAATAGGGAGGTATGTTGATTTTATGTATTGGACCAAATATTGAAATGTAACTGCCTAAATAGGGAGATATGTTGATGTTTATGTATTGGACCAAATATTGAAGTGTAACTGCCTAAATTGGGAGGTATGTTGATGTTTATGTATTGACACCATATTGAAGTGTAACTGTCTAAAGTAGAGAGGTATGTGGATGTTTATGTATTGGACCCCATATTGAAGTGTAACTGTCTAAAGTAGAGAGGTATGTGGATGTTTATGTATTGGACCCCATATTGAAGTGTAACTGCCTAAAGTAGAGAGGTATGTGGATGTTTATGTATTGGACCCCATATTGAAGGGTAACTGCCTAAAGTAGAGAGGTATGTGGATGCTTATGTATTGGACCCCATATTGAAGTATAACTGCCTAAAGTAGAGACGTATGTGGATGTTTATGTATTGGACCCCATATTGAAGTGTAACTGCCTAAAGTAGAGAGGTATGTGGATGTTTATGTATTGGACCAAATATTTCAAGTGTAACTGCCTAAAGTAGGGTGGTATGTTGATGTTTATGTATTGGACCCAATATTGAAGTGTAACTGCCTAAAGTAGAGAGGTATGTGGATGTTTATGTATTGGACCCCTTATTGAAGTGTAACTGCCTAAAGTAGGGAGGTATGTTGATGTTTATGTATTGGACCTAGTATTGAAGTCTAACTGCCTAAAGTAGAGAGGCATGTTGATGTTTATGTATTGGACCCCATATTGAAGAGTAACTGCCTAAAGTAGGGAGGTATGTTGATGTTTATGTATTGGACCCAGTATTGAAGTCTAACTGCCTAAAGTAGAGAGGCATGTTGATGTTTATGTATTGGACCCCATATTGAAGAGTAACTGTCTAAAGTAGGGTGGCATGTTGATGTTTATGTATTGGACCCCATATTGAAGTCTAACTGCCTAAAGTAGGGAGGTATGTTGATGTTTATGTATTGGACCCCATATTGAAGTATAACTGCCTAAAGTAGGTGGCTGTGTTGCTGTGTATTTTACGGGGGTCTATGACTGCAAATGTACATGTTATACTATATAACAGTTTTATATTTCTCCAGTATTAGGGTTTGGCCTGGTTGGTTAAAGCCATTTATATTGTGTCTAAAGAGTTTGGATTCTCAAAATACCTCATTGTCAGTAGGTTTAAAAACGGTGTACATGTGTTGTAAAATTTGGTTGTTGTTGTCGAATAGCTACTTCAAGCATCAAGGGAAAATATTGAGAATATAGAAATATTGTCACCGTGACTTTCCTGTCGTAAAGAATCTGGATTTTTCCACAACTCAGTGTTTCAATACTAAGTAATAACAATTTGTTAATATCAGGGGTGTCATTAAGAGGCGGGAGGCGGGGATTTTCCCCTGCTACTTTGACTGGTCTACCCAGCTACTATGAATACTTTTACTAGTATTTTATACAAGTATCAATAAAAATACCCGGCTATTGTGCTCTATGTGCCGCTTACTTATAAAGTTAATGACACCCCTGTAATATAGCTTTTTGAACTTTAAAATACAAGAAAACAAAGGTTTAACAGAAGGAAAATCAAATCATAATGTTATACCCGTGTATAAATCTGGTTTCAGTTTCGGGTGACAATCTTTTAAAATATAACTTTTTTTTTCCAGGAAAGAAAATACAGTAAAATTAAAAGAGGTAAGGCAGATGGAGAGAACAAGGATGGAGCGATACGCTTTTCATCATTCCACCAATCACCACCAGTACCCGACTACAAGAACGTGGATGACCTGCCCGCCATGTCGCCCTGCGGGAACAACGACTCCTCCAACAGCTCCATCAGCGAGGACATGGAAGTTTCCGATATACAACGAGACGGAGATCACCAGTTGTCTATCAAGTATAACCCAGACGAAGAGAGTCGTGTAAGGAAGATGTTCACCACATTTTAACAAGTCTGCAACTTAATTTTGTTTCTTTGGAAATGATAATTTCCCAAGGACCCTTTTTGTTTTTTGTTTTTTTTGGCCCACCACGGAAGTGGAACAGGCATATAGTGTTTATCCTTGTTTGTCCATCTGTACATATGTACAAAAAAATAATTTTACATTCAAGTTTTTGTGAAGTCTATTTTTACGTGACCGACGGCACTAAAGCAGGGTATCCGTGTTCCATGGACACATTTTCAAGTTTCATTTTAGTTTTGTTTCTGCAGGGTTCTCAGACCTCTTATTATTTCAACATTTGTTTATCCCGACTCGCAGCATGTCTTAATTTTAATGGAAAAGGTTTTGACTACCTACCCTGAGTACGATATTTATAGGGGTATTCAGCCTAAAGATCGGGCCTGATTATGCTTTTCATACATCTACTGTCCAAGGGCTGAATATTGCTTTCTTATGCACCACTTCGTGTTTAGGTTCTGTATATTTCTCATCTACCATATCATTTGAATTTCAACTCGGAGAATTGTATAATGACCGAATCTAAATGCTTTATTGTATTTTTCTTTACACGTTGGAAGTTATTATATCACAATTTCCTCATTGATATCGCTATTCCTCAAAATGAAAATGAAAATGAGGTCTGTTCAAAGTCCAAAATGGCCGTTTAAAAGTGATTTTTTGGTCCCATAACAACATTCTCTGAAGCCTGTTCATTTCTTCACAAAAGTTTGAATATAATTTTTATACACATTAGTTTCCACTCCAATATATACTGGTCAAGTCTGTGATGTAGTTTTAGTTGAAAAGTTACGTTTTTATCTTAACATTTCCTATAACCTTTTTATGTCTTCACCAATCTTATCTACACGTAACAACAAAATACATGTGTCATATTCTAAAAATATTGTGTTATTAAATGCTATTATATTTTTAGCTGTTTTTTTTTTTGAGAAAGAAAAACGTCTTATAGATTGGCGTAAACTGGGCGGGCGGGCGTCCACATTTTGTGTTTTCTATATATCTCCGCATTACCATGTCCGATCTTCATCAAACTTTAACAGTACCTTCCTCTCATCAAGCACTGACTTACCCTAAAAACTAGGTCACTGAGACCTACTTTCTCCAAAATATGTGCTATAACATTAAAGCATCCTCCCACTCCCAAAAATATCTATTAGAAAAGCTCTATTAAATAGTTTCACCAAACACACAGGCACTTATCTCTCACATTTTGGAAAACCAGGCTTTAACGCCACCAGGCGTTTATCTCTTGTATTATGTTATTTTGCTGTTTATATTATTCTTTAGTATTATTAAATACTGTTATTTGCACAAGTGTTGATTTTGTATTTCAGATATCGGGTCAAGCTCTTGTCCCCAGGTCGAACCACCATGGTCATTCCCATGCAAATAAAAAGATAGCCCCCGTGGCGTGGATGATCATATTTGGGGACGCTCTACACAACTTTATAGATGGGGTGTCTATAGGGGCCGCATTCACAGAGAGTATTTTAGCAGGAGTGTCTGTCTCTATAGCGATATTGTGCGAGGAGCTGCCACATGAGCTTGGTTTGTAACTTTTCTATAACACTATACAAACTTAGTTCTTTTATTTGCCCCCTACCGAAGTCCGTGCTTTCGATATTCCGTCATTGCGAGACGAAGTCATTTCCGCTCAATAACTTAGTTTCCTATTAATTTGGTCAAAGGTCAAGGTCACTGTTAATAGAAATCTGCTCAGTAATTTTAGTTTCCCTACAGGGATTTTAACGAAACCACCACACGGTGGATCTCATGAAAAGGAAGGTTGGGATTGTTATTCAGGCCATTTCAAAGGTCAAGGTCATTGTTACTAGAAATTATAGAAAATTGGGTTCCGCTCAATAACTTTTCTTGCCCTTGAGTAAGTAATATAAATGAATATTATGAACTTGCAATCATATTATTAATGGTATCCGATGTTCATATGATCAGGATCACAGAACAAGGTCATGCAATTGTTCCCAATCTGTAAAATTTTAATGCTCATGTGTAAAGTCTGTAAATCCTAACGTCAGATATTGGAACTTCAGTGGAAGATGTGCCCAGCACCAAATTAGGGATATTTATTCAAGGTCTCACTCTCTGGTCAAGGTCATGCAGTTTTTGAGGTTGTTCCATGACCTTTTTATATCCCTCACAAAGTGGGGGGCATATTGGAATCACTTTGTCCGTCTGTCCTTAGACGCAATTCTTGTCCGGGCTATTTCTCAATAACTCCTTCTTAGAATTTCGCGAAACTTGCTAGGAAGTATCAGTATCGATACTGTGATGACGTTCCGGTTCAGTAATTTTCCACAGAGTTATGGCCCTTTGTAGTTCAAATATCTGCCCGTAGACACAATTCTTGTCCGGGCTATTTCTCAATAACTCCTTCTTAGAATTTCGCGAAACTTGCTAGGAAGTATCAATATCAATAGTACATGCGCATACTATGATGACGTTCCGGTTCGATAATTTTCCACAGAGTTGTGGCCCTTTGTATTTTTAGATCACTCTTCGTCCGTCGTCTGTCCGTCGTCGTTAACTTTTCTTCAAACGACTTCTTCTCAGAAACCGCTTGGCCAATTTTTACCAAACTTCACATGGATGATCCTTAGATGAATGCTTTTTAGATTTGTTAAAATTAGGTCAGCGCGACATCCAAGATCCAAGATGGCCACCATTACCATATATGGTCGAAACCTTAAAAAATCTTTATCTCAAGAATCGATGGACAGATTTCAACAGTTTTTCTTTTAAAATGATTGCCAACGCCTAGACTATCAATTTTATTCAAATGAACTCCCCGGGGTCAAAAGTGGCTGTGCACCGGGGGTCCAAACTTTTGTATATTGAGATTTTGCATGTTTTCATTGACTCTTTAGGAAAAAACTTTAAAAAATCTTCTCTGAAACCACAAGGCACAGAGCTTTCATGTATTATATGTAGCATCAGCTTGTTGTTCTCTACTAAGTTTGTTCAAATGGTGAACTTGGGGTCTAGTTTGGCCCCACTCCCGGAGTTCACAGTTTTACATAGACTTATATAGGATTTTTTTTTTAAAAATCTGCTTCTCTGAAACTGCAAGAGCCAGATGTTTAATATTTTGCATTTGCTATAAGCTTATGGTCCTCTACCAAGTTTGTTCAAATGGTGACCCTGATGTCAATTTGGCCCTGCCCCGGTGGTCACAGTTTTACATAGACTTGTACAGGAAAAAAATCAAAAAATCTTCTTCTCTGTAACTGCAAGAGCCAGAGGTTTAATATTTTGCATTTACTATACTCTTATGGTCTTTTACCAAGTTTGTTCAAATGATAACCCTGGGGTCACATTTGACCCGGCCCTAGGGGTCACATGTTTTACATAGACTTGTATAGGGAAAACTTCTTCTCTGAAACCACAAGGCACACAGCTCTCATATATTACATGTAGCCCTGGGGTCACATTTGGCCCTGCCCCAGGTGTTACACTCTAGCACCTTCATTTTGTATTTGATCTTTATCAAACTTTGTCAGTGTCTTTATATCAATGTTGTTAATACAACATAGGCCACATTTCTTGAACAATCTTAACCAAACTTGCACAGATTGTATATGACCATAAAATTTCAAAGAAGTTTGATTATGTGCCAGTACTCAGGTGATCGATTTAGGGCCATCTTGGCCCTCTTGTTAATGCATTTCATACTTGGTAGTCAAATAAAACAATTCTTGTTCGGGCTATTTCTCTTAAAACCCCATGTTATAATTTCGTGAAACTTGCTACAAAGCATCAATATCAAGTGGAGATACGATTATTGTCGGGACGTTTCGGTTCGATAATTTTTCCACTGAGTTATGCATGGTATTTCTAATATATATATATATATAAATTAATACAAAATACTTGTCCGGGCTATTTATCTAAAACTCCTTGTTAGAATTTATTAAAACTTGCTAGGAAGTATCAATATCAAGTGGAGATGTGCATACTATCATGGTGTTCTGGTTCAATAATTTTCCACTGAGTTATGGCCCTTTGTATTTTTAATGCATTTCATACTTGGTAGTCAAATAGAAAATTCTTGTTCGGGCGTATTCTCTATAAACCCATGTTATAAAGCATCAGTATCAAGTGCAGATGCGCATATTGTCGTGACATTCCGATACAATAATTTTCCACTCAGTTATGGCCCTTTGTATTTTTTAATGCATTTTATACTTGGTAGTTAAATAGAAAATTCTTGTCCCGGCTTTTTCTCCATAATATACGTCTATGTATCTTATAGGAACAATGTCTTGTATATTTACCCACCGCACAACAAGTTGCCAGCGGGGGGTATTTGTCCGCCTCGGCGACAGTTCTAGTTTAAACTGCAAATTAAAACTTTGTGAAATTTTATGCATGTATGTATCGTCAATAGTGTGTTTTGCACCAAATTGCGGGTTGTATGTTTTTCTCAAGGTCATCTGACTGGTCCAGTCATTTGGAGGTGGATGTTATTGCCTGTCAAAAAAGGAGACAATGTCAAGCATCAAGGGAAATATAAAAAAAAAGTCTGATTCTGATTTACATTTTACAGTCATAAATGATGTATTGTTTGTATCCAGCTGACAAAATACATGTCAAGTTAATATGTTAATATCCAAATGACAAAATGCAAACATCACCTACCTTCAATTGTTATAAGGGCCATGTTAACAAGTAAAGTATTCTGGGCCTCTTTTAGTGTAAATGGCTGTTCGCAACATTTTGGGCAATAGCTTGTCTTCCATTATTTCAATTTTATAACATCAGTCGAAATATAGTTTTTTATAATGTGTCATTTTTGACCTCTAATGTTAAGTTTTAAGGTCCTCGTAGTGTAGTAGTGACAAGATTGTTCAACATTCAGTACATATTCTTTCAACAATTTTCTTTCTATTTATAGGTGATTTTGCCGTGCTACTTAATGCTGGCATGAAAATAAAAAAGGCGGTTTTATACAACTTTCTGTCGGCAACAACGTGCTACCTGGGATTGATAGTGGGCATTTTTCTTGGAGAGAATACGGCCTCGCATACCTGGGTGTTTGCCTTCGCCGGTGGAATGTTCCTGTACATATCATTGGTAGACATGGTGAGTAGGCAGGGTTTACTTGGGGTGCTTTTTTTGGCCATCTGTTAGTCCCAATTTCATGTCAAGAAAAAATACATTTTTCCCAAATTGAAACAAAATCCCAGTCGAAAAAAACCCGACATATTTGTACAAGGAACATTGCCTTAGGCTTTATCATTTAACTTACCTCTGCCACATGGAGACAGCAATTTTTATGCATGTTAATCGCTTCTGTGCTATGCCTTATACAAGATAAAGATCCTTCTATGAATTGTTCCAATTTTCAATTTTAGTAAAAAACTTCTATGACAATATATTACATAAACTGAAGAAATGAAATACCTCCTTCAGATAAATCTCCAAATAAAAGAAGCCAATTATAAACTAACTTGTTGTTGCAGACAGACGATAACGAATGCGGAAACACAATTTAAAAATGTTTTTTTTTTATATTGACTATAAAAGCATTTATTTTGATAATTTACATAAATGAAGGTGAAAAATAAGGTGTTCAAATATTTTAATGGCGCTTTAAGTAGATTGAAAATAAAGACCTGCAGTTTATCATCCAAAGAAGTTTTTATTAACTTTTTTTTTTAAACCTAGGTTTTACTTTAAGGAACATACTGTTTGTTGCACATGTACATGATGTATGTATGAACTTTTTTTTAAAATCTGACATTTTATTAAGTGATTCCTAGTTACCATGTTACTTTATGCCCCTTGCCAAAATTGGTTGGAGCTATACTACTTTGGCATTGTCTATCCGTAACTTGCAGGCTGATCAATGTCCATCTGCTGATCAGTCATTTTCCCCAAAACGCCCCTTTGTCACATAAATGGAATGGTCTTAATTTAAAGGGTTGATAATACATTATATTGTCATTTATGGTTTCATTTTAGATGCCAGAAATGAACAGTGCAGGGGAGGCAGAAGATAACAAACAGGTGATAGGCGGGAAAACTATATACTTGCTTCAAAACCTCGGTCTCTTAACTGGGTTTGGGATCATGTTGTTGATGGCTGTGTATGGCGGAAATTTAGAGCAGGCCGTAAGAGGTTTTTGATCAAAACTGTATGTGTAGAGAATATCATCATGGTCGAGAGACAGATTTTAAGGGGAATGTAGTTACACACCCAAACAATCTTTATTATTGAGAGTTTGAAAAACTTGGAAAACGGTGAAAGAATGATTACCATTGGTGGATAAACAAAGAAGATAATTATAAACATTTGAATATTTTATTGAAACGGACATAGAAGCCGCCATTTTACAGCTAAGACTTCATAGTTCTAAATGACCATATATGGAATATTTATGAATGTGATTTATTTATTGATTTATAGGGGGAAAAATAACTGCAACTGTATGAAACATAGGTATACTTCAGGGTAATAATGCATTATATGAACAGGAATGGAGTTTGCATTCATTTGCAGTGATTTTCTTTGCTTTAAATGATATTCATCATTATGCCATATATGGTAATTTAGAACTAATAGTATGACCATAGTTCCCAAAATGGCGGCTCTCATATCCGTTTCAACAGAATCGAATGGTCATATCTTGTTTGTTTATCATCCGATTTTGATAATTCTTTCGCCTTTTTCCAAGTTTTTCCTAACTCCAGTTTGGCTGTGTGACTACATTCCCTTTAAAGCAACGTACCTGTGATTTAGATAACATGTTAGACAAGGGTATCCAAGCTAAGTGAACTCTCTATAAATTGTCTTATTTTTCTTTTTGTTTAAAAAGTGTTTATACCTGTTGGGTTTTGGAATGATAACAAAATGTTGTTAACTGTTTATGATCAGTGTATATATACATTGAGGGATAATCTGTTATGGCTTTTGGAATGATAACTAAATGTTTTTAACTGTTTATGATCAATGAATAAATGTATATATATAGATATATAGACTGAACCAAAAAGCTAATGCACCAGTAGACAATACCTTTAATATCTCATTAATAACAATCAATAAATCAAAACAAATTTCATTCTGAACGAGAGAAATATCTTCGCAATAACGACTGTAAATTAAGAAAAATCAGTCAAATCACCTGTCTCCAACGGTACCAGTCGGCATGTAAGAAGTTCATATATTAAAGGTATTGTCTACTGGTGCGTTAGCTGTTTGGTTCAGTATATATATTGAGGGGTAATCAGTTTTATGAAAGAATGCTTATGTTTGATAGCTACTGATGTGGCATCCATTGTTTAACTTTAAAACATGTAACTTATAGGGAGGGATCAGATTTCCATCATTGTCTTAGTATTAGGGAGGAAGCATTTGCTCAAGTGTAGTCATACTTGTAGTTTTATATAAGTGTAATATTAATAAAAACTCCAAATAGTCTAATAGTGAATACATAACTGTGGCTTATATGAAGGTGCTGATATATTAAGCGGCTGCATAGCTGTTGCTTATATGAGGATGCTGATATATTAAGCGACTGCGTAGCTGTGGCTTATATGAGAGTGCTGATATGTTAAGTGGCTGCATAACTGTTGCTTATATGACAGTGCTGATATATTAAGCGACTGCATAGCTGTGGCTTATATGAGAAAGCTGATATATTACGCGACTGCAAAGCTGTGGCTTATGAGAGAGTGTTGATACATTAAGCAACTGTTTAGCTGTGGCTAATATGAGAGTGCTGATATATTAAGCGATTAACTAGCTGTGACTTATATGAAAGTGCTGATATATTAAGCAACTGCATAGCTCTGGCTTATATGAGAGTGCTGATATATTAAGCAACTGCATAGCTGTGGCTTATATGAGAGTGCTGATATATTAAGCGATTACCTAGCTGTGACTATATGAAAGTGCTGATATATTAAGCTACTGCATAGCTCTGGCTTATATGAGAGTGCTGATATATTAAGCAACTGCAATATTAATAAAAACTCCAAATAGTCTAATAGTGAATACATAGCTGTGGCTTATATGAGAGTGCTGATATATTAAGCGACTGCGTAGCTGTGGCTTATATGAGAGTGCTGATATATTAAGCAACTGCATAGCTCTGGCTTATATGAGAGTGCTGATATATTAAGCGACTGCATAGCTCTGGCTTAAATGAGAGTGCTGATATATTAAGCAACTGCATAGCCATGGCTTATATGAGAGTGCTGATATATTAAGCAACTGCATAGCTGTGGCTTATATAAGAGTGCCGATATATTAAGCGACTGCGTAGCTGTGGCTAATATGAGAGTGCTGATATATTAAGCGACTACATAGCTGTGGCTTATATGAGGGTGCTGATATATTAAGCGACTGCATAGCTGTGGCTTATATAAGAGTGCTGATATATTAAGCAACTGCATAGCTGTGGCTTATATGAGAGTGCTGATATATTAAGCAACTGCATAGCTGTGGCTTATATAAGAGTGCCGATATATTAAGCGACTGCTTAGCTGTGGCTAATATGAGAGTGCTGATAAATTAAGCGACTACATAGCTGTGGCTTATATGAGGGTGCTGATATATTAAGCGACTGCATAGCTGTGGCTTATATAAGAGTGCTGATATATTAAGCGACTGCTTAGCTGTGGCTAATATGAGAGTGCTGATATATTAAGCGACTACATAGCTGTGGCTTATATGAGGGTGCCGATATACTAAGTGACTGCATAGCTGTGACTTATATAAGAGTGCTGATATATTAAGCGACTGCATAGCTGTTGCTTATATGAGAGTGCTCATATATTGAGCGACTGCATAGCTGTGGCTTATATGAGAGTGCCGATATATTACGCCAAGATGGCGACTACGCGATCTTGTGAATGCAGCATTATGGATCACTTTGTTTTATCACATATCTGGGAGTGTAATAAAGCCGTGACTGACTTATCGTAATACACTAGTGTATTATAGATGCAAATGAGGACCAAATTACTGTGTTTATATATAGTAAAACTTTTAATCTCAATTGTTTGCAGGGTATATCATATAATTCGTTCAGACACATTAACTATTTATCATTATTTTAAAATCTTACTTAAAATATGTGTTAGTAACGTTAAATTTGGTTGAAGTTGTCGCATTATATGTAGCGCAAATGCGTTACAGCTGCGTAACATAGCTGATGTCATGTAAACATCAAAAACACGTCATGATTTCTCTTACATGTTGCTGCCATATACATGGTAAATTAACAACATTAAAGTGAAACTATCATGTCAAAGGTGTACCTTGACCTACTTTTGGCACTTTGTTAATTGACATTAAAGTTGACACAACTGAATTTAAGTCGTTTGATAAAATTGATATGATACTCGGCGTAGCCTCACGCATATAATTTCATCCAAGTCATTTATTACATGCAGTATATAAACAGGCACTCATGTAACATCCTCTATGTATTCACCACTCAGGTGGACAGCATTTATTTCTATTCTTTCGTATTAAATTTTTATATGAGCAATTTCTTTTATACAGTATTGTAAATGGGAACGTGTAATATGTGTAATTATTTTTGATCATCGTAACATGACAAATTAAAAGTACCTCTATCCATACCTTTGTAAAGATCTGTCTTTCACACATACCAGATCCTATTGTGGATTATTAAATGTATTCAAATGCTTTCACAAACCTGCCTGGCATATAATGTTCAATCTTTGGCATTGTAAGCTAATCCTATCACAAACCTGCCTGGCTTATAATGTTCAATCATTTGACATTGTAAGCTAATCCTATCATTATATTTGGTTAAGTTGAGCTTGTAAGCAAATCCTATCACAAACTACCTAATACATGTTACTTCATCATTATGTTTCTTACCTTGACATTTTAATCTTACCTCTATCATCAAATTTATTGATATCAGTCTAGATACATTCTCATTTTAAATCAAACTTTTTTATGCCCCCACCACCGAACGATGTCCGTCTGAGTGTTCGTCCTGAAAAGTTTGTTTGTCTTATAATCTCCTCCCACAATTTGTGTGTCTTATAATCTCCTCCCACAATTTGTGTGTAGTATAATCTCCTCCCACAGTTGGTGTGTCTTATAATCTCCTCCCACAGTTTGTGTTTGTGTCTTATAATCTCCTCACACAGTTTGTGTTTGTGTCTTATAATCTCCTCCCACAATTTGTGTGTCTTAAAATCTCTTCCCACAGTGTGTGTGTCTTATAATCTCCTCCCACAGTTTGTGTGTCTTATAATCTCCTCCCACAGTTTGTGTGTCTTATAATCTCCTCCCACAGTTTGTGTGTAATAATCTCCTCCCACAGTTTGTGTATCTAATAATCTCCTCCCACAGTTTGTGTGTCTTAAAATCTCCCACAGTTTGTGTATCTAATAATCTCCTCCCACAATTTGTGTGTCTAATAATCTCCTCCCACAGTTTGTGTGTCATAATCTCCCACAATTTGTGTGTCTAATAATCTCCTTCCACAGTTTGTGTGTCTAAAAATCTCCTCCCACAATTTGTGTGTCTAATAATCTCCTCCCACAGTTTGTGTGTCAAAATCTCCTCCCACAGTTTGTGTGTCTTATAATATCCTCCCACAATGTGTGTGTCTTAAATCTCTTCCCACAGTTTGTGCGTCTTATAATCTCCTCCCAAGTTTGTGTGTCTTATAATCTCCTCCCACAGTTTCTGTGTCTTATAATCTCCTCCCACAGTTTGTGTCTTATAATCTCCTCCAACAGTTTGTGTGTCTTATAATCTCCTCCCACAATTTGTGTGTCTAATAATCTCCTCCCACAATTTGTGTGTCATAATCTCCTACCACAGTTTGTGTGTCTTATAATCTCCTCCCACAGTTTGTGTGTCTAATATAATCTCCTCCATCAGTAATCTTCTCCCAGAATGTGTGTGTCTTATAATCTCCTCCTACAGTTATCTCCTCCCAGAATTTGTGTGTCTTATAATCTCCTCCCACAGTTATCTCCTCCCAGAATTTGTGCGTCTAATTATCTCCTCCCACAGTTTTCAACCGATTGTTAGGATGCCTGCCTATGACATGTATGATGTGAAGATGTGTATATTGATTCAACGTCACAATTTACCTTTTATTACCAAAGTCACGACTCCTTTTTTGTCGAAATTTACCTTTTTCCCTGGTTGTTTTTGTGAGGGTTTCCATGTCCCATGGACACATTTCTAGTTTTATATGTAAAGAAATGATACTGTTTTTATATTCATTTGATACTTTCTCTTGAAAGAAGTAGCGTCTTTTTTTGAATACATTTCATTTTCCGACATGTCCAAGGAGGCACAGCTGCACAATGTGTTTCAATAGAAAATGGTTATTCCACTGTCTGACAGTATACTGGTGGTAGTTGTCTCCCTGTCTGACAGTATACTGGTGGTAGTTGTCTCCATTACATGTTTGTTTCCTGTCTGACAGTATACTGGTGGTAGTTGTCTCCCTTACATGTTTGTTTCCTGTCTGACAGTATACTGGTGGTAGTTGTCACCCTGTCTGACAGTATACTGGTGGTAGTTGTCTCCCTTACATGTTTGTTTCCCACGGCACGTTATTGTTGGTATTACAGCAACGAGAAAATAATGTAAATATAAGTATTGATTCCCATTTTTATCGCACTTCAATGAATTTGCCCTTTACTGCAACGTGTTTAAAACTAGATGCCGAATAAATGTAAAGCAATTCTTAAATATACACTACTCAACTTTTATAATTGGTCACTTTTCAAAGGTTTATATATTTTTTAATAATTCATATTTTCATTTGACATTTTAACTGGCGTTGTTTAACAAATATCGCTAGCAATTTATAAAACTTAAGCTGTCTTAATTGGACTGAAACGTTGTTAATAAACTTAATAAAATATTGGTATGTGATTTCCAGTTTTTAGTATTCGTGTTATTTTCAAAAAATCTCGATGACCGATTATAAAAGTTGACTAGTGTAGCAATTAAGTAGATTGATGACTAGTTAATATGTTTTTTTGTCTTAAAATGTTTTTACTTTAACTTAAGAAATAAGTTTTCATGTAAAATAGGCAATGAGATTTGTTTTGATTTGGTAATATTTTGTAAAAACATGACAGTCTTCCTCTGCTCCTGTCATTGTTTTGAGCAGTGTATGTTTGC
The DNA here is from genome assembly GCA_037043455.1 of Cyrtodaria siliqua. Taxonomy (NCBI): domain Eukaryota; kingdom Metazoa; phylum Mollusca; class Bivalvia; order Adapedonta; family Hiatellidae; genus Cyrtodaria; species Cyrtodaria siliqua. The sequence continues at coordinate 31,168 of JAWPHD010002237.1, forward strand.
CATACATAATTGGTTTGAGTTTTCAGTATTTCATGACGGAAGATATATTTGGGGTTCACCACAATAACTAGATATAAATAAAGACGAATATACAACCATGTTGTTCTGAACCCTGGATTCAACCCAACACTTGTATCTACTACCCTGGATTCAGCCCAACACTGTTGTATCTACTACCCTGGATTCAACCCAACACTGTTGCGTTGAACCCTTGATATATACAAATAGAAAAAAACCACAGTATATTTTGGTGATTAGGTGTTGTCTAAATGTGTTTGTTACTTTGAATGTATATATGAGCATTACATGTATATTACTATATTGCATATTTAAAAAATATGTATTTGCGTTATGTTGTCAGTATGTACAATTCTATATTTTGTCATAGTTAAAGGAACACACGGCAATCTTGATTTCTTTAAAACGCACGTTTTTTATGCCCCCAAAGGGTGGCATATAGTAGTCTCACTGTCTTTCCGTTCGTCGCCGTTCGTACAATCGTGCCCGCTTCATTACTCTGACAATAATGGACGGATTTTCAAATAACTTCGCACAATTGCTCACCACAACACGACAATGTGTTGCGCACAAAATCCAGGTCCGTGGCTCCAAGGTCAAGGTCACACTTAGAGGTGAAATGTCAAAACAAAGCGCTTTCGAGCCCGGTTAATAACTCGACATTCATGGACAGATTTTCAAATAACTTGGCACAATTGCTCACCACAACTAGACGACGTGTCGTGCACAAAACCCAGGTCTGTGGCTCCAAGGTCAAGGTCACATTTAGAGGTCAAAGGTCAAATTGTGTCCAGTCAGTAACTCTGGCATTCCTGGACGGATATTCAAATAACTTGGCACAAATGCTCAGCACAACCAGACGACATGTTGCGCACAAAATCCAGGTCTGTCGCTCCAAGGTCAAGGTCACACTTAGAGGTCAAAGGTCAAATCATGTCCGGTCAATAACTGGCATTTCTTGACGGATTTTGAATTAATTTGGCACAAGTGCTCAACACAACAACATGATGTGTCGCGCACAAAATACAGGTCCGTGGCTCCAAGGTCAAGGTCACACATAAGTCAAAAGTCAAATGGTGTCCGATCGATAACTCATTCCTGGCATTCCTGGACAGATTTTCAAATTACTTGACACAAGTGCTCACCACAATAAGACGATGTGTCGAGCACAAATCCAGGTCTGTGGCCCCAAGGTCAAGGTTTTTTTTTTGATTTTTTTTTTTTTAGTATTTTTTTTTTTTTGATTTTTTTTTTTTTGATTTTTTTTTAAATATATCTGTTGGTTTCATATTGCTCCAAGGTCAAGGTCACACTTACAGGTCACTTCGGGGGCATTTGTCACTTACTGTAATATTTCTTGTTCTACATAGCTGGCATATTTTCAAATCATTATTAACCCTTAACCCACTAAGCACGACTATAATAGCCTTTGTGACAATTGTAAACCCAGATCAAGATTTACAAAATGTCCAGCTGCTGATCAGTCAGCACCCTTTTGTCACATAAATGGAATGATCTTAATTCAAAGAAAGAATAGTCCAGTATATATATATGTAGCGTTAAGGGTTAATTAATTATTGAAATCGTTTAGAGCAAATTGTTTTTTCATATTACTAAATGGTGAATATTGCACTAATAATATTATTAAAACCTGTAATAAAATAACGAATATAAATTAAAATCTTCAAATTTTATTTCCTTTAATTTAAATATATGCAAGCATTTTTAAAGTCAAAATGATACTGGATTAATAATTGGAGGTGCTAATTTAATGCTTGATAAATACTTCAAAATTGCCGTGCGTCCCTTTAACTTAATATTCTAATGTAAATATTTAAGAAATGAAGGTACCCGTATATTTATTTTGGCTTTAAAACCATTTGCTCACATTTGCTTTAATACGCATTCAAAGCAGGCTTTCTGCGCCATCGATAATATTGTGTTATGTTTGTAAGTTTGCATATTTTTTGTTTTTTACCGGTACTCATAAAATTACATGCAAGCCATGTTGAATAAATATAAAATAAATGCATTTATCATTGTGAACATGTTTGCTAGTTTGCTATAGTGTTTAGTGACTGTCTGTTTGTGTATATATTGGGTTCTAATTTGAATTATAATAATGCATGTTAGTCAATGAAATCTAATTGTCAGTGAATACTATATTTGGAATAAATATTGTGTAAGATTTAAACTATAGGGAACAATTGTGTATATAATAATATATTTTTGTATGTAGTAATTTTAAATGTCAAAATGTGTAAATCGTCTAATCATGTAAAAAATCTGTCATATATCAATACTTCGACCATCTCTGTAAGGTATTTAGGGCCATAGTTGGTAAAGCCGCATACCACTTCTCTGAGGGCTTTCGGGCCCTGGCTCCTGTTGCCCCGTGTGGTTCCCGGGCAAGAATAGGGCCAGACAGAGGGGTAACCCCCCCCACCCCCACACCCAAAAATGCATGTTCATTTTGTCATGTTCATTAAAGATCTTTATCATAATCCCTGTATTGTTTCAGGTGCTTCTTAAGTAGTAGCCCCGTGTGGTTTCCAGGGGCCCCCGTTTGGTCACGGGGCAGAGAATAGGGCCACTGCAGATCCCTTTGGAGGGATAGGCAGAGGGGTAGAATCCCCCCCCAAATTCATGTTCATTTTATCATTTTTTGTTCATGTTCATTAAAGGTCTTCATCATGATCCCTGCATTGTTTCAGGTGCTATCTCGCTCGCATCAAAAGAGCAGTGGCAGAAAAAAAATAACGTGGCTCCAGCGTAAATGGAGTTTCTACGATAGAACTTGCAGCAACTCTGCAGTTCAGGGCGAGAAGGTTCTAGGCCCATTTTCCATATTTTATCTCGATGTACATGGAAGATGAGCCTGGCATGTTCATGCCTGATAGGTGCCATATAACCTTTTCATGTGTTGGTGCGCCTTAAAACCCCAATGGTCATTTTATTGTTTTTTGTTCATGCTCATTAAAGGTCTTCATCATGAAGGTCTTCATCATGACCCCCCCCCCCCCCCCCCCCCCCCCCCCCCCCCCCCCCCCCACCCCCGTGTGGTTGCCGGGGTAGAATACAACCACTGCAAACACACCGTCACATGCAGAGGGGTAGGACCCCCCCCCCATTCATATTCATTTTGTCATTTTTGTTCATGCTCATTAAAGGTCTTCATCATGACCCCTGCATTGTTTCGGGTGCCATCTCGCTCACATCACTAAGAGCAGTGGCAGAAAAACAATAAACGTGGCTCCAGCGTAAATGGAGTTTTTACGATAGAATTTGCAGCAACTCTGCAGTTCAGGGTGAGAAGGTTCTAGGCCCATTTTCCATATTTTATCTCGATGTACATAAAAGATGAGCCTGGCATGTTCATGCCTGTTAGGCGCCATATAACCTGTAATGTGTTGGTGCGCCTTAAAACCCCAATTCAATTCAATTCATCATGACCCCTGCATTGTTTCAGGTGCCATCTCGCTCAAATCACTAGAGCAGTGGCAGAAAAACATTAAACTTGGCTCCAGCGTAAATGGAATGTCGACAATAGAATTTGCAGCAACTCTACAGTTCTGTAGGTGAGAAGGTTCTAGGCCCATTCTCCATGTTTTATCTCGATGTAAATGGAGGATGTGTCTGGCATGTTCATTCCTGTTAGGATCCATATAACCTTTCGTGTGTTGGTGGCCTTAAATCCCAATTCAGTTCGATATTTTTGTTGAAAGCTTGTCTGAAAGGTGAAAGGTGCAGTCTATCTTAGTGTGACTCTTGGTAAAATTGCTGAATGTTAATTTGTTTGTAATAAGAGGTGCCATAACATATCATCATTCCTTTGTACAAGTTGCCAGTAATAGTATTTGTGCCTTAATATTGCTGTTGGTTTTTATCAACCCCAAAAATGAATAAACATTTGAATATGTCTCTACAGCCTGATAGAAGGATTGAACTAGCCGGTGAATTTGGGTTTCATGGCTCACCACAAAAAAAGGGCATACGGCTCCAACAGCAATGAATATTCCAGAACTACCCTCCATTTACACCTAAAAAAATGCAGAATAAAAATAAAATCTGCAGAACAGCTTAGTTGCACCAGTTTTACAGGCACTTGATTCACCATTGTTCAAACTTCGGCTAAATCTTGATGTATTTTCACCCAATTTATCCAATTTAATTTTGAAAAAATTCTAAATTCCATCAAATTTTAAAAATTCCACTCTGTTTTAGTAAAAGTAAAAGCTGCTGTTTTAGTAAGAGCTAATACATTTTATTGTGTTTATTGATTTCTAGAAAAGAAAAGAACTTAAAATGCTATAATTCTTAATTTTATAGCAAAAAGTACATTATCAAATTATCATTGTGATCAAACGAAAAAAAAAAATAATCTCAAAACGAAAGAGTGAGGAAGAAAAAATGAAAACTCTTTTCAATATACGACACACATGATTGCCACTCCTTTGAATAACAGATTGTATAAATTTTAAATTCAAACTTTCAAGCTAAAAGTGTTCATGTAATCACATGGATTTTTACGGGGCATCACTTGAATAGGATTTTATGGGGCATTAATTGAATAGGATTTTAAGGGGCATCAGTTGAATAGGATTTTACGGGGCACCAATTGAATAGGTAGAATTTTACGGGGTATCAATTAAATAGGATTTTAAGGGGCATCAGTTGAATAGGATTTTACGGGGCAACAATTGAATAGGATTTTACGGGGCATCAGTCGAAAGGATTTTACGGGGCACCAATTGAATAGGTAGAATTTTACGGGGCATCAATTGAATAGGATTTTAAGGGGCATCAGTTGAATAGGATTTGATGGGGCACCAATTGAATAGGTAGAATTTTACGGGGCATCAATTGAATAGGATTTTAAGGGGCATCAGTTGAATAGGATTTTACGGGGCAACAATTGAATGGGATTTTACGGGGCATCAGTCGAAAGAATTTTACGGGGCACCAATTGAATAGGTAGAATTTTATGGGGCATCAATTGAATAGGATCTTAAGGGGCATCAGTTGAATAGGATTTTACGGGACATCAATTGAATAGGATTTTACAGGGCAACAATTGAATAGGATTTTACGGGGCATCAGTTGAATAGGCAGGATTTTATGGGGCATCAATTGAATAGGATTTTACGGGGCATATGTAAATACGTATGTATCACTAGAAAACCACTGTGTTGATCATTTTGTGTTGGACACCATACAGTAGAAAAACATTAAATACTTTAAATAGCTGTTTTACTTGAGTAGAAACTTAAATTCCATGTCTAGTTGAAACATTTTATTTTAATTTATTTACGTTGTGTTAATTATAAAACAATACATACTTTAAAATGATTGAAATGAACGAACAACACAACTCTTAAGAATACCTCTCCTTAAAGGGACGCATGGCAATCTTGAGTTTTATATCAAGCATTTAAATTAGCATTTTGATTTGTAATTCTCATTATGTGGTCCGAGTATTAACTTTCATACCCCATCCAACCCCTTCTCCGAGAAGTGAAAACGGGGTTGGCTGCGGTATGAAATAAAACCTTAATTTCCCCTTAAAAGATTTGCATATTGTAAAATTAAAACATTTAATTGGTAATTTTAAATTGGTGGTCGCATTTTTTCAGTAACAATGTTTTTAAACGTGTGTTATTGTCGAAATATCTGTTAATCTTGCTAATATTAGCTTTCCCATCGCTTAATGGAATTAAGGCGGGACCACGTAATGTGTATCATTTAAAACTGCTAGAATTAAATAAAGAATTGATATTTAAATTTTCTTCAATATTTTACCAAAGATTTAAATATATGTTTAGTATCTACTAGTATAATCAGTAATATTAAAAAGAAATAATTTTGCTTTGAACTATTTTAATAATTAATATTAACGATCGCAAAATGTGCAAGTTTGGGTGGAAAACTTAAGGGTCGCCACAAGTTTTAAACATACAAGATTTCCGTTTGTCCCTTTAAACGTATGTAATATATATTTCGTTAATTTACACATGTTACTGAATATTTGTAGCAAATTATTGGAAAAGAATTATTTATTTTCAGTTAAATTTATCTGAAAGTCCGGTAGTGCTTATATTTAATTTATATAGATTAAGTTGATTAATTGATATTATACACGTTTATAACATGTTATTATTGTTTTTGTTGCCATTTATTTCTTTCTTTCTTTCTTAATTCCCTTTGGAATTAAAAGAAAACGCACAGAATGTTTTTGCAATGTATAAATTGTATTACTTAGTCCATGCCCTTGTGGAGTGCGTGGTTCAGTGGTAGAGTGCCGAACTCTAAATCGAGAGGATGTGGGTTCGATCCTCTCCGTGGCCACGTTATTTGTCCTTTAGCAAGATAATTAATCCACATTGCTTGGTACTGGTCCTACCAAGGAAGCCATCGAGAGTGATTTATCTAAATTGCAAGAACTGGTTTCGCAATCGATGTAAAATAAATATGTTTAAACTAAACTAAACTAATGCCCTTGTGGGTGAATATTTTGCATTTGATAATTATTGTGTAAGCATCTTGACCTGCCTCACTTCAACTGTTTTAATTACATTTTGAGCCAATTTTGTGTCCACTGTGTAATGCAGGCAATTATTTTTTGTCCACTTAGTAACACAGGCAATTACATTTTGTGTCCACTTAGTAATGGAGGCAATTTGTGTCCACTTAGTAACACAGGCAATTACATTTCCACTAAGTAATACAGGCATTTACATTTCACTAAGTAACACAAGCAATAAATATTTTGTCCACTAATTAAGTAACACAGGCAATAAATATTTTGTCCACTTAGTAACTCGGGCAGTTGTATTTATTGCCATTGAAAACGTTGTCACCGTGAAATGAAAAAGTTCAATGGTCCGTAAAATTCATCCAAAGTAGTCGAGATGAATATGCTATCACACGGTGACTTAAAGATTGACATTGTCAATGAACACATTTGAGTGCTCTTCAGCTTTATGTGCATGTTGTTTCTTCATTCTATTTTGTAGTCCAACTTTTTAGATACAGTTTGTCAAACAGGATATCACACTTATTCTTGTAGAAACATGTATACTTATTGGTCGATTCTTACGGATGGTGGGAGTTAAACAGTACTGGTTCTACCCAGGAAAATGGGTAGATCTGCCTGTACTACAAAAACAAAAAAATAATATTGCCTAACGTGCTAACTATGACGTAAAACACCGTTCAGTCATTCAATCGAAATACTTTCCCAGCTCTATACATGTACGGTCAGCTACCTGTTTATTTGAGGCAGGTCATTATATTGTTGACTTGTTTAAAAACTAAAATAAAAAAAATCTTATAAACTATAGCGGATTTCTTTTTATTTCCTTTTTATAACCTTTTATTTTTCCCTTAATGATCGCTTTTTGTTTGCCATTAATTGTTGTTCATCTTATAGGGACACCTGGCAATTGTGATTGTTTTTATCAACACGCTGCATATATATAATGGACTGTTCTTTCTTTGAATTAAGACCATTCCATTTATGTGACAAAGGGGTGTTTTGGGGGAAATGACTGATCAGCAGCCAGACATTGATAAACCTCGATCAGGCGATTGGTTGTGCTTAGCGGGTTAAGGGTTAAAACAAGCATCTCGATTTATTTATCGGGTATCATTTTGACTTTAAACTCGATTGCATATAAATAAAAAAAAAGGTCTTTATCATCCTACCGTAAGTTCATAATTTATTGGTGCAATATCATCAAAAGTAAGTATTAATGCAAAAAAAAAAGTTTTTGCTTTGAACTTATTAATGATTGAACTATTTAAGCTAAGTAGAAAAATTAACGAGATGCCACACAATTTTAACAAAATCCAAATTGCTGTATTTTCCTTCAATCTGACTTGAAGACAACATGAATTTTATAATTGGCCTACAAACATGGACCGATTTATACAGACTTATATAGAAAACATTACTCCTTAAAGGCTTTTTCTAGAAGAATCTGAAAATTTAATTAATGTCATACCAATCAACATGCGGTGTTTACGATATATTTCAAATAAATGCTGGTTAAAATGCTTGAACGAAATGTAGCGACACAGCCAACCCATTTTTATTATTGAGAGTTTTGGAAAACTTGAGTAAGGGTGAATGAATGATCAAAATCGGATGATAAACAAAAAAGATATGATCATTTGAAGGTTCTGTTAAAAAGGATATGGAAGCTGCCATTTTGAGACCTATGACATCACAGTTCCAAATGACCATATATGGAATATTTATAAATATGAACATTTACTGATTTCATGGATTTATATGTACATATAAATACATGCTGATTTATAGAAAATAAATGACAGCAACCAACTGTATGAAAAATATGTATACTTAATGGCAATAATGCTTTACATGACAGTAAAATATGTTTCATTCATTTGCGTGCTTTTCTTTGCTTTAAATGATATTAATCAATATTACATATATGATAATCTGGAACTTTGACATCATAGTTCTCAAAATGGCGGCTCCCATATCCTTTTTAGAAAAACCTTCAAATAGTAATATCTTTCTTTTTGTTTATCATCCGATTTTGATCATTCTTTCACCATCAGAACTCTCAATAATAGAGCTGGTGTGTAGCCCAGGATATCATATATTACTGTGCAGAGTGTATTTCCGTTTAAATAAGGGGTCATTCATTATGTAAACACCGCCTCGTATGCAAAAGGTTGTTGGTTCGATCCCCGTCGGGGTCACCCTGATCACCTAATGGTACTAGCAGCTCTTGCTTGACGTTCAGCTTGTGAAAGGGTAGTGCTAGGTCGGGCCGGTGTAAAACGGGTGTATCGTTCACATACCTAGGTACTGCATGCACGACGTTATTCCCCAACCCTCACACGCACGCACGCACACACAGAACCTATTGGATCTTTATACAATTTAACAGGAACATTGGTACAGCCATACCAATCGGATTATTTTTTTTGCACTATCTAAAAAAACACCGCCGAGAAAATACGAAAAGATTGCGATCCCGAAAGACTACTAGAACCGCAACTTCACCAACATGATCCTAATTAACGTTTTTGTTGATCCCATGGTACATTCCTGTAAGGAAACATTTGTTGATCCCATGGCACATTCCTGTAAGGAAACACTTGATACGTACCTTTCCAAACTATCTACCAGATGTTCAAAAGACTTCACATGGATAGCTGATGTTTAGTTTCGCCAGGTGATGCATATGTTTATATGTAGGATTTATAACGTAAATGTAATTACAATGTAATTAAATACTATGTAATTACATTGCAATTTGCATATTTTAGTATGCGTATTTCAATAAATGGTTTAAACAACCAGCGACGCTTTTGCCAAATGACATTGCCACTCCGTTTTACAGCGGTACCCATTTTGTTAACTATTTTTATGCCCCCACCACCGAATAGTGAGGGAGCATATAGCGTTAGCCATGTCCGTTATGGCCCCTTTCTCATCAAATTTTACGTGAAAATATCTTGTGTGTCTATCTCCTCCCACACTTTCCAACCGATTGCTTCGAAACATTGCTTACCTATGGTGTCTGTACATGATGTCGTCTCGGCGTCAAAATCGGCCCAGTATTACCGGAGTTATGGCCCTTTTCCGGCAAATTTTACGTGCTTTCAGTGGGGGCATCCGTGTCCCATGGTCACATTTCTAGTTATCTTTGCGGTGCCGTTTATTTTGCTTCAACAGTTTCATAAAAACAATAGAATCAAAGTATGCGACAGTACAAACACAAACGGGCTGATCACAGTGGTACCGTCTTGGAACGGGAGGTGGCAAAAAGGCCGCTTTGGGTTTACACCAGGCCTTGAATTTACCAACCATTCTTGAGAATATTCTTAGACTTAAGCTAAAGTGTGCACATTTCAATCACAACTATTTCTATAAGTTTACAGAATAAGGTGCTATGTATAAATACTAATAAATAGCAACTTTTACGACTTTGAAGGTCATGGAAATATTTGTGACCGAAATTTCAGTAATTGAGCTCAAGTCTAAGAATAGTTTGAAGATTGGTTGGTGAATTCCAGGCCTGCAGGTTCTAGGGTGCACCACACGTCACTCTTACCATGGTATCATCCCAATTAAACGGGGCAGTTTAAGTAAGAAAATCTTCGAGAAGAAACTATATCATCTAACAAACAAGGCAGCAGTACTAGGCAATATATAAGTAAAACATAAAGATGATAAACGTTGCCTTCCTTTCACGTACATATCATAGGGTCCAAAATATATCGTGTCATCGCACTATCAAACTGCATACACAAATTTGCGTTGCAAAATGATAGGGTCAAAACTTCTTTTGATATATTTCTTAACAATTTTAATAACACTTGTATGAAAGTGAGCATGACCAATAATATTCCGTTACGGTAGCTCTGATGGAGTTCGTCCGCCCATCCCTTTGTCCTTCCGTCCGAAACTACCAGGTCTCAGCCATAACTGGAAGTACTGAAGGTATTTCCATGAAACTTCACAAAAGTGTTCACCATAATGGGAAAGTGTGTCGCGTGCATGATTCAGGTCGGTACCTCAAAGGTCAAAGTCACACTTGGAACTTAAAGATCGAATGAGTAAACAACTTTTTCGGGGACATTTGTCATTTTCTATGCTATACAAAGATAATAAAAAGCTCTTAAAACCGAATATGACGAGAGCGTAAACCCCGTAAGATTACTCGGGGAAACATCCCCGATCCCATCCCGTCTAAATTGTGACGTCCCCGTTCCCAGGGACGATTAACGATGACGAAATTAAAATCATCGCACTTGTAATAATAATAATAATAATAATATCTTTATTTCAAGAGGAAAACATATTTGGCTACAAGCCAGTCTAACATATGGTCCTCAGACAAAATAGAATGTATTTACAGTTTATACAAACATGATTAAAACAATGGTACAAAAAGAATACAATGAATACAATGAATAAAATAATGTCTAGAAACTTCATTATTTTTCTAAAAATGTGGTATTTGAGATATATTGATTTAGACTTATTCAGTCTTTAGCATGTTTAGGAGATGTGTTTACAATATAAGACTAATGTTTAGAACTCATTAATTGTATGTGTTTTTAACAATATAAATACTAAAAATTTAAGAATTACATGTTAAAACATAAAGAATTACGTACATATTGTCAGGTAAGTGAACATTGTACACGTGCATATACTATGATTGACGTAGGTAATACATTGGTAATTGCATATAAAACAAATCATTTAAACAACACAGTAAATACTGCTGTAAGAATGTTATAACTTTTACTTATTATTTCTCCAATTAAGAGATGCAAATCGAGAAGAGAATCGACGGTGCCAGAAACATTATCTCTATTGGGTTGAAGTTCTTTATGGTATATTATTGACCATAGTAGAAAGGAACATGTGGTAAAACGGACAAACGTCAATCTTGTTCAAGTCAAGTAATATTTATTTACAAAAGAGAGTATAATAATGGACCTTTGGAAACGGCCGAGCACGACACGTACGAAATATTGCAGTCGGTTTGATTGAGACTGTTCATGATGGTAGTAAAATATGCTAGCTAAAGCTCACGCCTCTAGCCCCGGGTTGAGCAGAACTCAATATTCATAAAAATCAACAGTACATAATTTTAACCATCCCGAAGATGGCAAGCATATTACGGTGGATATAGCAATATTTGTATCTTTTTATTTCATCTCCTATATCCAGCGGCGTATGGTCCCAGGATCTAATAAAATTGTAAGCCCCGAAGAGCGAAACAAACAAAAAGGAATTTAGTTGGGAGCCGCGGGTATGAAGCCTCCGTATCACAAGTAACAGCCAAAAGACTACAAGTCGGTTATACAACAAAATAACACAAGCTCCACTGGGCTTTTAAACCCGACTAGGACTTGATGCTTTAACACTCGCGGCGTCGTGTTAGCACATAACTTGCTTTTGCTCAATCATTAATATTAATTATAACGAATTATAATAAAGCTAATTGTTTTTGCGTATTACTAACAGTTGATTATATTGCACCAATATCATATCTAAACTATGGTAGAATAAGAAGAAAACACGAAAACTCAACTTGAAGCGTGGTAACAACATCAAGATTGCCATTCGTCCCTTTAATGTTTAATATCATCCAGATACCCTGAGCTGTTTTAAAGGCTTAGATTATATGTCAAAAGATTGGCATGACATCTGCGTCATAGCAATACAACAACATATGTGACAAGCAAGCTGTGCTAATTGGGATACCACTAATTTGTCTATGTGCAGTAGTCATGAATAAATAATACAATTAATTGTGATTATTACAGTAATACGGGCTATTACTCCAATAATAGCCAGAGTTATTTGGAGGCAGCACCCACGGTTTTGTTAGCTTGCTCTGCAATTGTAATATACGTTTAATTGCGCATGCGCAATCTAGTTTCTGCCTTTCCCGTCCAGAACTTAATGACAGCGGTATGTAATTTTGTTCATGTTATGTTAAATAATGATTTTTTCTCCCTTTCCTTTGGGTCAATTTTTTTATTTTGTTTGCAATAGCATAATGAGCTTCTGTTAATAAGTATTCCGCCATAATTTCTATTCCAGATGCTTTCAAATTAATCAGAATTTTGATGATTTTTGTTTCGTCTGGATGCTTTGTCTCGTAACGTCAGCATAATTATACAGCTTATATTGCCGTTAACATGGATTTATATGTACACATAAATCCATGCCGTTAATTAGGATAATTTCTGAATTTAAACTGGCGTGCTCATACCAGGGAGTACGTAGAGAGTTTGTAATGCATGTTAACTTTGTAATTACTTTCGATAACCCTTTCTTTCCTTGCAAGTAAGAGTGTGAAGTACAGAGGTCCCCGCATGTATAATGTATAATTTGCAGGCGACCCAATTCGACGCATTCCACCAGTGCACACTTGACTCAGCTGTCGTTATTGGACACTTTCCAGAAATCCGCTCACATTGTAACACTTATTGCGAATTAATGGCTTGAATTTTAAAGGTACATACGCTATTGTTTTAGAAATGGCACAGTATTAAATTGCATTAGCAGTTCACACACTTGCCAGAACAGACTCGGACAAATGTAAGGTGCTTGTTTCATAAACAACAACAATATTAATATCTCGCATCAGCTTGCAGAGTTGTATAGGATTTCTCAAATAAATAAATAATTTACATAAATAAATAAATAAATAAATAATCAATAAATAAATAAATCCATCATTAAATCAATAAATAAATAAATAAAAAATAAATAAATAAATAATTTACATAAATAAATAAATAAATACTCAATAAATAAATAAATACATCAATAAATAAATAAATAAATAAATAAATAAATAAATACATAAATAAATAAATATAAATAAATAAATAAATAAATAAATAAATAAATAATAATATTATTATTATATATGTATTATCATTTCTCTTGTTGTTTTTGTTTTTTTGTTAGAATAGGCATAATATAAGTCTCTAAAGACATCTACACTAAAAAAAGAAAAAAAAAAAAAATAATAATAATGAGAAAGCAGAAGAAGAAGGAGAGAGAAGACGAAGAAGAAGAAGAGGAAGAAGAAGAAGAAGAATAAGAAGAAGAAGGAAAATATATGCAAATAAAGGTTATCTACATAAAGCTATATGTCGTCTAATAAATACATATTTCGAGATATGGATGCTATTACCTATAACAAATAAATAATAATAAAAAATAAAAAATGATGAAATTATATTGTATATCAATAAAAAGAAAAATGAATCAATAACCCACAAAAACAATAAATAAATAAATAAATAAATAAATAAATAAATAAAAAAAAAAAAAAAAACAGAAAAAAATAAATAAATAATGAATAATACTAAAAATAGAAACAATAATAACACGGATAAATGTCTATATAATAATAATAAATATAATAAGAATGACATAAAACAAAAAACAAAATAAAATAAATAAATAAATAAAAAAAAATAATAAAAAATAAAAAAATAATAGAAAAAAAAAAAGAATAAAAGAAAAGAAAAAAAAAAGGAAAAAAACAAAAAAACAAAAAAACACAAAAAAACAACAACAACTAATAAACAAATACATAAATAATAAAAATAGTAAAATATAAATAATAAAAAATGGATACAGCTTTCATAGATATTCAAAACAAAGAAAGAAAAAAAAGAGTAATACTAATACAATAATCAATAAATAATAACGATATTAATGATATTAAATGAAAAATAAATAAACAAGCGATAAACAAATAATGCAAAAAAAAAAAAAAAAAATTATAATAATAATATTAGTAATAATAACAATAGTGAATAATAATACCAGCTTCAAGAACAATAGTGTTAGTATCAGCAATCATAATAATAATAATTATGATTATAATAACTATACTAGCATAACTAAAAGGGAGATTTACATTTCATTACATAAAACTATATTAGCTTCGCAACTGTTTCCCAGGGTCGGGATTACAGCATGAAATATTAAGCCTTTTGGGGCTTATTGTTGGTGCATCATGCCTAGTTCGGTCGTGCACATTATTGTAATCTTTAGAAAAGAAATAACTTTCAAGTGATTAAATGAAGAAACATTTTACTTTAGAATTAGAGTTTTGAATAAACATTTTATTTAAGCCTGTTGGGGCTTCACTAAGGGTATAAGGCTGTTGTATAATGCCCTCTTTTGTTTAAGCCTATCGGGGCTGCATATTTTGTTTAAGCCTACTGAGGCTTCATTAAGGGTATCAGGCTTATGGGCCATGCCCTCTTTTGTGAATCATGTTAAGGGCTGCCATTATATATGTATGTGTTGCCGGCAGCCCGCTATTTGGAGCCGCGCCCAATATTTGCCAAAACTATTTAATATACGATCAAACCTTTTAATAAAGGATAATATTTTCTTGTGTGTTTGTCAAGTTGGTGCCTTCCTAATAATACGGGTCATTACTCCAATAATAGCCAGAGTTATTTGGAGGCAGCACCCACGGTTTTGTTAGCTTGCTCTGCAATTGTAATATTCGTTTAATTGCGCATGCGCAATCTAGTTTCTGCCTTTCCCGTCCAGAACTTAATGACAGCGGTATGTAATTTTGTTCATGTTATGTTAAATAATGATTTTTTCCCCACCCTCCACACCCTTTCTTTTCATCGTTATGTAGTTCTTTGTCATACTCGTTATTAAGTTGATACATTACTTTTTGACATATTTCATCTGTTTCGTTTTTATTTAGGCCAAAATTGTAAATCCTCCGTTAGGAAAAAGATGCTGCTGTTGTCTGCATATCATTTCAGGCACATCCTCGGTACAGAACTAGTGTGGCTTCGAAAGCAGAACGATATACCAGAGGATCCGTAATCGGTGCAGCTCCAGAAGCGGAACGCTACAACGACGACGGTGCCGGTGCGGGTCGGCAGCAGAATGATATACCAGATGATAGACAATCGGTGCGACTCCAGAAGCAAAACGATATACCAGAAGATCGGTGCGGCTCCAGAAGAATAGCCGTCTGCGAAACTTTCAATTTAGTGAAATAACGTTTAATGACAATTAACAATTTTACAATTAGTTCAATGTAAATACTGACCTCTGTTCCCCAGGGTCGGTATTACAGCACGAACTATTAAGGCCGTCAGCGAATCCTTCAATTCAGTGAAATCAAAGTTAATGACAATTAACAATTATATAATTAGTAAATTTCAATGTAATACTGACCACTGTTTCCCAGGGTCGGGATTACAGCATGAAATATTAAGCCTTTTGGGGCTTATTGTTGGTGCATCATGCCTAGTTCGGTCGTGCACATTATTGTAATCTTTAGAAAAGAAATAACTTTTAAGTGATTAAATGAAGAAACATTTTACTTTAGAATTAGAGTTTTGAATAAACATTTTATTTAAGCCTGTTGGGGCTTCACTAAGGGTATAAGGCTGTTGTACCATGCCCTCTTTTGTTTAAGCCTATCGGGGCTTCATATTTTGTTTAAGCCTACTGGGGCTTCATTAAGGGTATCAGGCTTATGGGCCATGCCCTCTTTTGTGAATCATGTTAAGGGCTGCCATTATATATGTATGTGTTGCCGGCAGCCCGCTATTTGGAGCCGCGCCCAATATTTGCCAAAACTATTTAATATACGATCAAACCTTTTAATAAAGGATAATATTTTCTTGTGTGTTTGTCAAGTTGGTGCCTTCCTAATAACACATTGCATTAATTAACTGCAACGTGTATATGTATCTTATATGTACCCCTAAACAACCTGCCACCATACGCCAGTGTTGTTGATCATTTAGACAGGTAAGTATGCCCGTAAACCAATTATAAGTATCAAAGTACAAACTTAATGTACAGAAAAAGAAACGCATAATGAATGGGATCGCTATAATATGTGCTCTTACAGGGCTACATTAGGCCTTTCCTTTCTAACTGTAGATTAAAACAGCACATATTTAACACACCAATGTTTACCCACTTCAATATTTAATTATTGGCTGAATAAGTATTTGGCATAAGTAGGTGAACAAACTAATTCTGTAAAATGTTGGAATCTCTTAACATCAAGCAGAATAATGAAAGGTCTGGAATTTCCAAAGTGGAATTTCAACATTTATCAATTTCGAGTAACTGGGTGAACCGTGATTAAAAAATCTACTACGGCACAGTTTTACCTGCCTCTCACTATCTGTAGCCCTGTGTTTACAAAACACATTCATAGTTCGTGGACGTCGGTTGGTATTATAGTCTATTTTACGTCTTGCACTATGCTGCATATGTAGCAGAACGTCTCTAGCCCACCCTACAACTTCCTGAATTACCTTAAAACGGTATCCTTTGTGAAACTTAAAGTCTGCTCAAAATATCCAGCAAAAAAAACGCGGGGTTGACAAATATGCTTTTTAAAAAAAGAAAATATGCATAGGTTTTAGAGACCCTGATGAATTTGTCACTTTACTTTTCTAATGTATCTCCTTCCATTGTTAGATTCTCAGATCTGGGCTCAAATATATTCAGCATATCCAAACCTGTATGAAATCATAAACATATCTTCTTACGTGGAACCAAAAGAAGAAAAAATATTTGCACATTATTAGAAATAAATACCGTATAACAGTTTTGTTTTAAACGCAATAATGTACCTACCGTTGTTGGCAAGGGAGATAACGGTTTAGTGAGGCTAAGTGTGATTATGCGCTTCATTTTCACAAGGACTATCACAACCGGACTTCTATGGTGGCGTGATTTACAAACTTCGTAATATCCTTGGTCATGATCATTTCCATACTATCTTTGTTAAACTTGTTAAAAGGTTTATCAAAAGAGGCTATGACCCTATCATTTTGCAAGGCACTGTATGCTTGGTGGTGGACCCATTTACAGTTCGCCACTATGCTTTCCTCTTTATTTGTGCGATGACCGGACAGGCTGTGGACCCTATGATGACGTCTACCTAAAGCCCAAAAGGACGGTGACGTTTGATGGTTGTCTGCAGTCTTGTCTTGTCGTGCCCTCAATGGTTTGTTTTTTATTGCTCTGGCTTCTGCCAAGTCATTGAATACCTTCATTGTGGCTTTCTAGGCTATTGTTCTTTTGTATTTATATATACACGAGCATCTTTGTGTTTTACTTATATTGCCTATTAATGCTGCCTTGTTGGTAAGAGAATAGTTCATGGCGGGGATTTCTTTATTTACACTGACCCGTTTTATTGGGATGACAGTATGGTAAGTGTGAGGTTTGGTGCACCCTAGAACCAGATGTAAACCCCCAGCGATCTTTTTGAAAATGATCGTTCCAAGGCGGTAGCCCTATTGTCAACCCTTGTGTGTTTGTGTTGTCTTATTTTGCCTTTTATTCATTTTATATATATAGTTGTTCTTTGATTCTGTGTGTGTTTGTGGTTGACTGTCGTCCTTGAATGCTACTTTTCCTGTTCGATTTTTAGATCTATATTTAGTATACATCAGGTACCTTTATTATTTAACACATGTCTCATTTGTTACACCATTGTACAAAAGAATCATGTTGGGAAATATTTTCCAACCAAAATCAACATTTCAGTTCCCTACTGCGTTCGGAATCCAGCGTTTATCAATAATTTGGGAATTTTAATGTACCAAGTTTTAGACAAGACAACAGGGACCATCTGGTGAATGTCGTATAAAACATGTATAGGTGTGTCAATGAAAACCATGAAGCCATGTGTATTTAATTATATAACTAGCTTGGCCATTTCTCTCAAATACAAGAATCATTTCCATCAGATTATATGAGATTAACTTGAACATTTCTTTACCACACATTGTATTGTTGAATTATATCAATGTATTGTAACTGTTACTGTATTGAATTCATAGTAAATGCATAGTAAATGCATATACTGCAGTATGTACTCTCATTGATATAACATAGACTGCAATAGCATAAGTCAAAGCAATGTCATGGAAATAGTTAAAATGAAATCACATATTTGTCATTTAATTTTGGCGTATACACAAATTCATTGGTAATGTATGCCGAAACAACACTTTAACGCAACTTGATCGTTAGCGTACGCCTATGCTAATAAATGTGATGGATATTTACTTCGAAATGATATGGAAACAAATAAAGTTGTTTCGATGCAAATGCATGGTAGGGATATGCTTAAACAATTGCTTGAATTGATTTAAATCACTTTCTAATTCGCATCTGATTAATATTTCACGTCATGGTTAAACTTAATTTTTAATTTTTAAATAAATCCCAAATTTTACTTGTTAAATTTCTTTCCTATGGTACTCTTTATTCTTTGTAGGAGTATTGAAATGAGTATGATGGCTAAAATAAATGCATATGTTCTTGTTATACCATATTTTCTTGAAAGTGTATTTATTTCCAAACCTTGAAGTCAAACATTTTAAACAATGTAGAATTCAAAATGGAAACGTTGGTTCGGCATTTGTTGCCCTACATATAGTACTTTTACCATATCAGCTCTTATATGTTAATAGTTCTAACAATATGTTTTTTGGTCTCGCCTTTTCGGAAAAAAAAGGGACATAGGTGTTGCTTTTCCGGCGGCGGCGATGGCGAAGGCGTCAACATTCAAGTTTTGTGTTTAGGTCATTTTCTCACAAACTTTGTGCACTAGACCTTTCAAACTTTGCTTGGATGGTACATCGCAACGTGACAAAGCAAATGTGGAAGTGACCTTGACCCTCCGAGCAAAGGGCAGTTAATAATTTTTACCTTCAACTTTTGCGTTTAGATCAATTTCTCACAAACTGTATACACTAGACCTTTCACACTTTGCTTATAATTGTATCTTTGGTGGTACATCGCAGCGTGACAAAGTAAATATGGAAGTGACGTTGACTTTCCATCTCCAAGCAAACGGCAGATAACTTAGTAAATTTTACCTTCAACTTTTGCGTTTTGGTCACTTTTTGACAAACTATATGCACTAGACGTTTCAAAGTTTGCTTATAGAACTTTGTATCTTGGGTGGTTTATCGCAACGTGAGAAAGCAAATGTGGATGTGACCTTGACCCTCCAAGCAAAGGGCAGATAACCGTATAATTTTTACCTTCAACTTTTGCGTTTAGGTCACTTTTTCACAAACTGTATGCACTAAGACCTTTCAAACTTTACTTGAGTGGTACATTGCAAGTGACGAAGCACATGCGGATGTGACCTTGACCCTCTAAGCAAAGGGCAGATAACTTAATAATTATTTACCTTCAACATTTGCGTTAGGTCACTTGCTCACAAATACATTAGACCTTACAAACTTCGCTTATAGTTGTTTCTTGGGTAGTACATCACAACGTGTCAAAAAGCAAATGTGGATGTGACCTTCACCATCCAAGCAAAGGGCAGATAACTTTAATTGTTACATTTACATCACTTTCTCATAACTATAATTATGCACTAGATGCGTTAAACCTTAGTTTATACCTTAATCTTTGGAAGACAAAAGATTCTATTTTGACATAGTTGTGTCTTGGGTAGTGCATCCTTTTGGACGCATGTATTTCATCTATGACCTTACTTTTTGGAGCTGATTTTTTTTTTATAGAATGGCCTTTTGTTTTTAAACAAATGCACTTAAATGTCATCTCAGCCAACAGTAAACACCTTTGTTTTTAGTTTAGTTTAAACATATTTATTTTACATCGATTGCGAAACAAGTTATTGCAACTTAGATTAATCACTCTCGATGGCTTCCTGGGTAGAACCAGTACTAAGCAATGTGGATTAATTATCTTGCTCAAGGATAAATAACGTGGCAGCGGCGAGGATCGAACCCACGACCTCTCGATCTGGAGTTCGGCGCTCTACCACTGGACCACGCACTCCACTGTTTTTAGTTATTAATATGTTTACAAACTTTCATTTAAGCATCATTTATCTTTTATGTTTTAAATCCCTCACCCGTCAGGCGAGACGTGTGAATCCGCAGATTTCTTGTAATAACTTACTATTTCACGTTTCCATCCTTCATCGGTTTTTGCGCACAATACGATTATATTTGTGTCGGCGTGCCGTAAAACACCATTTATTCATTAATTCATTCATTCGGTATAGTATGGCATTTCTAAAAGGCGCCCATAGCAAACGACAAATATTAACACAATCGAAAAATGATCGTTCAGTTGCACATGTGTCCACATTTCAGTAAACCAACTGTTGTACCGCAAGCAGCAGGAGGACGTCTTGAGGCAACAGCAACTTGGTATATAAACTCCAGATAACATGCATTTTGAACCACAGGATCAGAAAACGTATCAGACATTCACGGAAGTCAAGGTAGGTACAATGTTACAACTTTTTTAATTTCTGAATAATATTTTGCCCTACGCTAGTTTTTTTGGAATTCATCTCGCAATGCTGATCCGTTAGTCAAATACAACTGACGCTAGTTTTTGATAAATTTAAATTATTTTTAATTCATATTGAGGTTTTAAATAAATGTTAGCCGAAATAGCAAACATTAATTAGTATTTATATATGTTTTATCCAAACCTATTGTGACCAGGTGTCGTTGCTAGTTTCACAAAATAGAAGATCTTTCTGATAGTACTTTGCTTTGGTGGTAACGAGGACATGTTCGTATTGCCTACTGTGGCGAGCATGAGGAGTGAAATGCCGATCAACATTTTGCCTGATTTATTGCATTAACATATGGACGAAGGTGTATTGCCTACACTTTCTGATCGAGACAAGTATTGGCCCCCAGGCTAACGCCGATATTGGAGACCCTCTGTAAGATTATTGGCGGGGCAGGGGGTGAGTGACATGCATCAAACGAACGGGTCACGTGCCACACGCCTCTCAGATACTGTGGTTTATTTGTTTACCTTGACAGAAAAACAGAACTGTAGAAGCATGAATGCGTTTACACTAGCAACAGTTGTGATTGCAGCGGTCGTAATGATGACGTTTGCAAACCAGGTGGTAGCGAAAAAAAGTATGTTTAAATTGTTTTTATGCGTTTATTTCCCTCTAAAATATTGAAACCCTGAAAACATACTTTTTATATGCACACTTAAACGTTTATGCAGTACACCTTTGTATAGCTTAAAAGCGTCTCTAAGCGATCTGGAAAAATAATGTTCATACACACTAACAAAGCTCGATGGCATAATCGATTGACTTATTGTTAATCTAAGAGTTTAGTCTGGAAAACTCGACGGTTTGATATTAATTGATATGATGCTTTAAGGCTATACTGTTTTGTGACCTAACTACAATTTTATTTAATTATATCATGGATATATATATACATCTATGATTATATTAACAACTTGTAGCAATATAAAAAAAGAGAAAATGGTCCTATATAAATCGCAACACCCAAACGCAACAGCCCTGTAGGTCCGCACTACACCATAAGCAAGGAGCAAAATAAATGGACAGTACAAACCACAACGAGTGGTGAAGACAGGCTTACCGAATTGGAACGGTCATTAGGCAAAAAGTCCTACTGGTTAGCTTAAATCCATTTTACGTGTACAAAACCTCGCTATTACCTGTCTTCAGCGCTCAAATTGACAAGACAGTTTAAATAAAAGTACATTAATGGGTAATCTCTAACAATCAAGTCCACACCCAGAGAAAATAGGAAACGATACACGTATATATTATTGTAAAAATATAAAAACATATAACAAGCAAGGTTTTACGCAAGCGTAAAATAGCTGCCGAGAGACAAAAAGTTAACAGAATAATATATCAAGTCACGGGTGTTAAAACAATATTGAAAAAAATGTCACGGACGACCGTTTTTTCCTACCAGACACATTCTTCCCAATTTTTACAATCAGTTCTTCCTACCAAGCATTTTGAATCAATGTGGGTGACTTCGCTTTTATCTGTTAAAATACCTTAACATGCCTTACGTATTGATTACAATTCACCCTTGTAACACGACGTGCTAGAAGTACACATCAGCACAGAAATACAATTGCTCATATGTTAGGGATACGTGTACGTTAGCGTGTGCATTACAACACATATAAACTGTTCACTGCTCCCATGTGTAATTATAAGATTGCGTTATCAAAGTGAAAAATGTAAAGGAAGTGTTGCTACCTTACTATTTGCAATAATTAAAACCATAATAATAAAAAAAAAATAAAAAAAAGGAAAAAAAAGGGGAAAAAATGAAAAATAAATCAACAGGCTTAAACCCCCACTTCCCTGGCACCTCAGTCAACTGCGCTACAGAGGCTAATGAACGTCTTGTCGCTAATATGCATATACTAATGATTACATGCTACATTGTGACTTTAGTAGACTGATTTACGAAAACGTCATTTTAGCAAGTAAAACGTTAACCTTTGAACATTGCAAAATATGTGTTTATTCAAGTTTTTTAGACGAGTTTACAGGGAATTGATATTGTCATGCATGCTTATCGTCAACTACATGATTTACAGTCTTTTAACCATAGACAAACACAACAACCATATAAGAAACACTCAACCACAGCAGTTGCAGTCATACCACACGTGAATTAATATTTACGACTTTACAACAAATAAAGTTTCATTTTAAAAGAAACGGCTTGCCTAATTAGGTAACTATAATGCGGGACTAGGTATTTATAATGCGGAGCTAGGTAACTATATGTGGGGCTAGGTTACTATAATGTGGGGCTAGTTAGGTAAATATAATGCGGGGTGGGAGGAAATGGGGGCAAGGGGGATCTCATAACAGGATAACAGCAAATTGAATTTAATGATAATAGATAAAATGAATTTGTAAAAATACAAAAAACAGTTAACAGTAAATCATATCAAATAACATATAACAACCCCTACTATAACATGTTTACGATATGGGTGGATAGAGGGAGAGCGGGAGTAGGGTGTAACAGTTAATCAAGTCAAATAACAGGTAACAATCCCATCCGATACAAATTTCGAATAACATATAACAATAAATAAATATTCCCAGTAACAGTTAACAAACAATACATTTAGTCAATTTAGCCAAATTGAACATCCTTTCTGGACAAGTGCATGCGAAAGGCGTTCTGTTCAATGTATGATTCTCTTATATAAAGGAGCTGTGTACATGGTAAACCAGATTTTGAAGATATTGCCTATTAAGAATAGTTTATTTCATACAAAAGGCCATAGGCCCATGAGTACACAAATGCTTATTTAACAATATACAAAATATCAATAGGTGGTAATACAGTATACATAGTACATATTATCAATACAGGTGTAGTGATGCCTGTCAATGCCCATTTAGGCTGCACGTATAATGGAGTGGACTATGCTGTTGGCGACAGTTTCATGGATTCTGATGGCTGCAACGGATGTACCTGCTCCTCTGGAGGCGCTGTCGCGTGTAATCAAATGGCGTGTGTGAACCTTTAAATGTTCCGTTTGATGGTCAAAACCAAAAGGGTACTTGCTTATATTGTATATATATATTGTTAACTATGCGTCTTTATCCAACCCTGGCTACGGAATACATTTTCCAATTATGATTTAACAATGCTCATGCTTTAATAAGGATTTAGCCAATACTCGGTTTTGGATTATTGTCAACGATTAAATCACGCACATGCTGTATAATTGTAATGACTGTACATGTGCGTACCTTCAGTGTTACATACCAACAATTATAATTTTCATCTGCTTTAAAGCGACAAAATTCTCTCACCATGAACAGCTTAAATAAACTCAGGTTTCAATCATTTTATTTTTGTCTCTTTTTCAGGAAACGGTGCTTGAAGACTGATCAACATTTTATGTACTAGAACAAAAATAAAAGTATAATAGAACTTGAATTGTTTGTTTTGATGATCATAATTAAAAATTGCATTTTTCAATTATATCTTGCCGTAAACATATTTTGTTTAAAACTTTTAGATTTTAACATGATGCATAGTGTCACAAATGAAATCACACATTTAAAGTACACATTCATATTAAAACAATTTGGTTGATTTTAAGAAGCGTATAATGGTTAGGTCTTATCTTGTGGCTATACAAGTCGGTATGAAAGTCGAACAGGAACTGTAGCATGCAGAGAACACAGTCAACCAAAAACACGCAATCAAAACAAACAACAATTACAAGGGAAAATAGAAACAAAGTATGCGACACCAAAAACATAAACGGGTGATACTATGGGTATATGTACCACTTTGGAACGGTCAGTATCAAAAAGGCCGCGTTGGGTTTAAACCAGGTTCATGGGTGCACCAAACCTCACTCTGACCCTATTGTTATCCAAATTAAAAATGGGACAGTGTACGTGCATGTAAGGGAAGTGATTGGTGGAAGGAACAATAATAACAGTAAATTAAATCAATCAAAACTTTTATTTTTGTAAAAATAATAAGAAAGAAAAAAAGAGTAAAATGGTGTAGTGTGATACTGAGAAAAGTAGACGAGGAATGCTTACAAAATGTTAACAACAGTTTAACAAAGACGATTTGTTTTAATCCTTTGACCTAGACCTTTAGACACAGGCGTCTGATTCGAAACCTTAGTTGTCATTTACACGTCCTGGGCAATCATGATGCATACAGGTATGTAAGGTGTAACGTAATCAGTTAGTACGGGAAGGCATAACCGTCAAAATGTAGATATTTACAAACCATTCAATGGCAGACAGTTTAACTCAACATGAAATGATTTGATGACGTACATATTGATTTGATTCGACGTGTAAACTCTGTTCATTCGTTACAAAGCGAATTAATACGGTTGATACGGTGTAAAATGTCAAACCATACGACGCAAATAGAAATCATTCAGTGAAATGACACACCTTTAGACAAAACACCAATGCAATACAATATAATACAAGTGAAAACTGAAACGATTCATCGAAAAATGTGAAGTGATACACAACAAAGTAAATCAATATTATGCAATATGAATCAATTGAACGCAAACACATTTAGTCTGGTGGTAAGTAAAATAATCGGACGAAAACAAAGTCTGTGAAATGCAAACACAATCTGTTCGACGTAATTTCACTACGTGCAAAGTGGAACAGCATTTGATTAAGCTGAAGTTGGCCGCCGGATGTTCATCCCGCAAAGAAGACAGCCGCCGGAAATTCATCACACACCTTTAGTATATGATGTGAGATTCACTAAACATAATATTAGCACGATTGCGTTCGCGATCGGTATATATTATGAGGGTATATATAGCGTGACCCTGCACATTATGAGGGTATATATAGCGTGACCCTGCACACACTAGACTAGCGTCATACAGAATACTAATACCTAACGAAATCCGTTGAAATCGGTCCGATCATATCCCGATTAAAAGTATGGTGGCCCAGCAAATTCATCATACAATGCTATGTATAACTGGATAATAAGCCTATTTGGGATGTTCAACAAACCCGCGGGGTACACACTATACTAGCGTCCTACAGACTACAAATAACTAACGAAATCCGTTGGAATAGCAAATTCATCATACAATGCTACGTATTACTGGCTGATAAGCCTACTTAGTATATATGGGCTGGTTATTTCCAACAAACCTGCGGGGTACACACTATACTAGCGTCATACATAATACAAATACCTAACGAAATCCGTTAAAATCGGTCCGATCATTTCCCGATTGAAAGTATGGTGCCCAGCAAATCATTATATAATGCTATGTATAACTGGCTGAAAATCCAACTTGGGTTGTGTGGGCTGGGTATTTTCAACAAACCTGCGGTGTGTTCAATATACTAGCACAGATATAGAGAATACTAATACCTAACGAAATCAGTTAAAATCGGTCCGATCATATCCCGATTGAAGGTATGGTGGCCCAGCAAATTCATCATATCATGCAATATATAACTGGCCGAAAAGCCTACTTGGGGTGTGTGTGGTAGATATTTCCAACAAACCTGCCGGATACCCACTATACTAGCGACATACTGAAAACTAATACCTAACGAAATCTGTTGAAATTGGTTCGATCATATCCCGATTGAAAGTATGCTGGTCCCGGCAAATATATCTTATAATACAGTATATAACAGACTGAAAAGTCTACTTGGGCTGTGTGAGATATGTATTCCCAACAAACCTACGGGGTACTCACAATGCTAGCAACATGCAGAATACCTGTACCTAGGATGATATTGGTGCGATCATATCCCGATTGAATGTTTTGTGTCCCAGCAAAATCATCATATATTACAGCATAAGCTTACTGGGGGTGCGGGGAGAGTTATTTCCGACTTTGCCTGAAAATCCGATCATATAGACGTACATAACAAAGGGAAATAACTATTTTGAAAGAAGACAGAGTTACGATTTTTGCGCTCTGCTCTTCCTCTTAATGGCCTCTATCATTGTGAAAAGTTTCATGCAGTCCCATAACTACTTTCGAAGTTATGCTCTGGACAAGAATTATAAGAATAAAATAACGGGAAAATCTAGATTGAATGAAGACATAGTAGTAGTAAGGGAAATGACGGGGAGCAAGGAGTCAAGGCGCAGGTGCAGTTATGGTGCAGGTGCAGGTGTTATAATTGTATTGTTGCGATAATTGATTGTTTACCTTGCATGGAAGTGTGAAATGCAAATAATGACAAGTTCAAATAGGCGAGTAAGTACATTAAGGCGATAGTATTTCCTATTTTCAATGATGAAACAAAAGAAAATCATTTTAATACACAAAGAGAAAAATGTAACAGGTGAAAACATTGCAGCATATTAACTGAGCTGCTCACAGTAAGTTCCGGTGCATCAACACCAATAGCCGTGTTTCCAGTCTTCAAACTAACCAACAAGAATGAATGAATGATGTTTTACGGCACGTCGACACATGAATAGGCCATATTGTGCGCACAATTGAATTGGGGTTTTAAGGCGCACCAACACATAAAAAGGTTATATGGCGCCTAGCAGGCATGAACATGCCAGGCTCATCTTCCATGTACATCGAGATAAAATATGGAAAATGGGCCTAGAACCTTCTCACCCTGAACTGCAGAGTTGCTGCAAATTCTATCGTAGAAACTCCATTTACGCTGGAGCAACGTTATTGTTTTTCTGCCACTGCTCTTTTGATGCGAGCGAGATGGAACCTGAAACAATGCAGGGATCATGATGAAGACCTTTAATGAACATGAACAAAAAATGATCAAATGAACATGAATTTGGGGGGATTCTACCCCTCTGCCTACCCCTCCAAAGGGATCTGCAGTGGCCCTATTCATTGCCCCGTGACCAAACGGGGCCCGCGGCAACCACACGCGCACAAACTGATGAAAGATGAAGAAAGAAAATAAATGTAAATGTATAAAGATAAAACTATTTACAAATAAGGGATGATATGGTAGTAATATAAACTATGTCTATATATATAAATCAATAAATGCCCGTCAACGGGTGTGCAAACAAGAAAATGTATATAAGAACATATTATAATTATTTATAAAGTCTGATTTCTTTCAGAAAATTTAAAACAAGACTAAAATCTATAGTATCAAATAACTATTTCATAGTATTAACTGTTTAGTACCTTTGACGCCTAGGAGCAAAGTCTACATATTCCAACAAGATAAGTTTGACCGTTAACGGTGTAAAACAGGGTATGCGCCGGGCCAGGACAACTTCTTCTCGACAAATGGGTTTACTAGAAAGACGCCATTCTCTGAGTAACGGTTTAATTGAATGGATTTTATTGTTCACTTACAATTCGGCATTAGAAAAATGTAAACCTAATGCTGCCTTAGCAGCACTATCAGCTCTATCATTACCACGGATTCCTACATGGCTTGGCAGCCAGCAGAAAATAATAACATTATCAATTATAAGAGAATTGTACTTTTCAAAAAGTTGAAGCACAACAGGGTTATCATGTTTTATATTACCCAGGGCTTGAAAAGATGAAAGGGAATAAGAAAATATTACAAAATTGTCATCATCAGATTCCTGAATATAGTTTAAGGCAAGTTCTATTGTTTTAGCTGAAAAGATAGAGGCCTTTTCTGGCAGGCGGCTCTTTATGCTGTGTGTGTGAACAACAGCTGCTGCAGCTACCTTATCTCCATCTTCAGAACCATCTGTGTATATATGTTGAAAATTACTGTATTTCGATTTAATTTCATTAAATTTGATTTGAAAGATAGTAGGATATTTACTGGATTTGTTACTATTACAAAGATCAAAAATAATTGTTGGTGTTTCCAAAGTCCATGGTGGAATTTGTGGTACTTTGTACTTGCCATAAAATTTAGGTCGATTTCAATGTCTTTTAAAAAAAGAGTATTATAATGGACCTTTGGAAACGGCCGAGCACGACCGAGCACGACACATACGAAATATTGCAGTCGCGGTTTGATTGAGACTGTTCATGAGCGGTAGATAACTATGCTAGCTACCGCTCACGCCCTCTACCCCGGTTGGATCAGAACTCAATATTCATAAAAATCAACTGTACAGAAGTTTAATCATCCTGAAGATGGCAAGCATATGGCGGTGGATATAGCAATATTTGTATGTTTATTTCATCCTCTATATCCCGCGGCGTATGGTCCTAGGATCTAATAAAATTGTATGCCCCGAAGAGCGAAATAAACAAAAATGAATTTAGCTGGGTCATACTTACGGTCGCCCTTGTGGTGTATTTCTATTGTACTGCTAGAGGTCTTAGGCATAGACTATTAATTTCTGTATGTAACGTAAAGTTTAATATTGAGACAGGGACTATCACAACCCGACTTCTATGGTGATGTGATTTATAAACTTCGTAAAATTCTAGGTCATGATCACTTTCATACTATCTTTGTTAAACTTGTTAAAAAGTTTATCAAAAGAGGTTATGACCCTATCATTTTGCAACGTACTGCATGCTTGGTGGTGGACCCTTTTACAGTTCGCCACTATGCTTTCCTCTTTAATTGTACGATGACCGGATAGGCTGTGGACCCTATGATGACGCCTACCTAAAGCCCATTGGGACGGTGGCGTTTGATGTTTGTCCATGATCTTTCTTGTCGTGCCCTTAATGGTTTATTCTCTTACTGCTCTGGCTTCTGCAAAGTCATTGAGTACCTTCATTGTGGCTTTCTAGGCTATTGTTTTTTTTGTATTATATTTACACGAGCATATTTGTGTTTTACTTATATTGCCTATCGATGCTGCCTTGTTGGTTAGAGATTAGATCATGGCGGGGATTTCTTTATTTACACTGTCCTGTTTTAATGGGATGACAGTAGGGTAAGTGTGAGGTTTGGTGCACCCTAGAACCGGTTTAAACCCCCAGTGGCCTACTTTGCCACTGACCGTTCCAAGGCGGTAGCCCTATTGTCAACCCGTGTTTGTGATGTCGTTTGCATTTAATATTACTTTTGCCTTGTTTGTCTGTTTGCGTGTTTGTTTCTGTGTTTTGTGGTTGGCTGTCCTCCTTGAATGCTGCTTTCCCGGTCCGATCTTTTTATATTTCTTTGCAAATACTTCACGCGTGACTCATTCATATTCATGAGTTATTACCAGTTAAAATAGGCACTGTACGGGGATTTCTTTATTTACACTGTCCTGTATAATGGGATGACAGTAGGGTAAGTGTGAGGTTTGTTGCACCCTAAAACCGGTTTAAACCCCCAGTGGCCTACTTTGCCACTGACCGTTCCAAGGCGGTAGCCCTATTGTCAACCATTTTGTGTTTGTGATGTCGTTTGCATTTATTATAGCTTTTGCCTTCTTGTTTGTCTGTTTGCGTGTTTGTATCTGTGTTTTGTGGTTTACTGTCCTCCTTGAATGCTACTTTCCCTGTCCGATCTTTTTATATTTCTTTGTTACATAGTACAGACCACCCAAAACCTTTTAACACAAAATCCTAAAATTTTTAACATGAAAATTTGGAACATGCGACTTGATTTTCGCAATACCTTTTTTAAAGCACAAATTTAAATAATTTATCCAATTAATACAAATTGATGCATTGTTTGATAGTTATAGAAAATATTAAATTAGCATAGTAATTT
The DNA here is from genome assembly GCA_037043455.1 of Cyrtodaria siliqua. Taxonomy (NCBI): domain Eukaryota; kingdom Metazoa; phylum Mollusca; class Bivalvia; order Adapedonta; family Hiatellidae; genus Cyrtodaria; species Cyrtodaria siliqua. The sequence continues at coordinate 61,677 of JAWPHD010002237.1, forward strand.
GATTAGACTTTAATTTCTACCACAAGTTTTTTTGTTTTGTTTTTTGTAAAAGTGCACTTACTTTGCTGAACAGATCTTAACGCAAATACAAAGTAGTCATAACTATAATACACATTATAATCATCGTACACAGCAGCAGTTGTTACCACACACAAGGAGTTGCTAGTTCCTCACATTTCCGATTTCAGTTAGCTTGACCAATTAAAGAAGTCACAGATATATTGCTTTTATTGCACATGTCGTTGAAAGAACTAATAATGCCGTTAAGTGTTAATTGTATATTCAGGCAGTGCATTACACGGACAACCACTGTTGATTTGGCACTTATAAATAATCCTCTGACTAGGGATCATAACAGGAACAATTCGGGAAATAGCTGATAAATTGTGAAAATATAGCTGTTAATATGGATATAAAACTCGAACAGGAAAAGTAGCATTGAAGGACAACAGTCAATGTCACAGGATGACCTAAGTGGTTGGGCTAACTCAGGAAAGAATCAATGACGGTGAATGCATTAACATAAGTTTAATGCAACTTTTAAAATATGTTTAATATATATACAATTATCTAAAAAAACAAGCGAATACACAAATGAACTATGAAAAGAATGTTCTCATGAACGTTTAAGACGTTCTTAGTATTGTTATAAATACTGAATGTCTAAGACACTAAAGTGTTGTTAAAGCTATAACAATGTTGATCTAGCGCGATAACTGTGATGCGCGAGAGCTCATGAAGATGATGATGCGCGAATTCAATGGATGATTGTCATCAAATGCCTTCTGTAAGGGTTGATGACGCGATGCAATGATAGTTAACCTCCACTGAGATTGTGAGTGATATTCCTCCAGTGAGGACTGGTAACGGGCCCATCTTGTGTCCCGGGGGTTGTCGTTAGTAAAACCTGGCCGTGCTGCGCAGGTACGGGGACCGTCTCCACCGCTCGTAAACGTTAATCGTGGAAGCTTAGCTCCACTTCTGGATATCCAAACCTAGATGGCTTACTCCAACCCTGGATGGCTTATATCCTGGATGGCTTAGGCTGTAATTATACATACGTTTTAGATGTCGGTTGACAAACATAACAATCTTGCATAATTATCATTACCCAAACAAATCATTATTCAATCAATATATGTAAGCTGTACTAATGATGAGTAGCAATGTATACATATTCTACAACGCCATGTATACGCTATGTACGTCGCTGTTAATCAATGCCCCTAATACATGTAATATAAACATGATAAAATTACTCATATATTACACTCACTGAGTTATGCATGCACGAATGTCAACTAATGACCACATTATACAACGCTATGCAAACGCGACGAACATTTATTCTTGTCACTCATCTCATTGTTAACTAATGTTAACAATCGTGTATTACAATCACTGAGTTATACGCCAACGTTAACTAATGCACCTATTATCCACTGTTATCAAATTAATATTGTTTTACAATTAATGATCAATTACAATAATTACATCTAATAAAGTAACTTCAAAATCATATGCTAGTCTAAAGTTATGTTTGAGAAACATCAATGCTAATCGGATGTCGTAACAGCCAAACAAGATGGCGCCGCCCACTGAATACAAATGTACGATAAAAGTTTAATAAAAATACTAACCACATGTTGCCTATGAATTTTGCCGTCCAATCTCTGTTCCAACAAAGTACTACCGATCATCCCGGCGAGAGCTAGAAGACAATGGGTTTTATAGCAAACATTACGCCCAAATCATTATTTCCCCCGTTCAGTCCGTGACAAAGGTGGCTAAATCTGCAGTATTGAATTTACACGAGAGGCCCCTTATACAATTTTGCCGTTTAAGGAAAATATACCTATACGTTTACATGCATTAGCACAAAACTAAACTTATGACACGGCCTCTCTGGCGGCCACTTAAAATGTGCACGCTTTTACGTGTTACATGAATAGAACATGAATATTGTGAAATTGTTTCAACTCGAACAATAGATTTGGGTGTAACCGATAACTTACAACAGCTATGTACGACCAGTACGCTCTACCCGTGACATTTTGTGACAGTCAACCACAAACACACGCAGAAACAAAGAACAACTTCACAGATGGACAATATGGCAAATTATAAAGCACAAACACAAAAGGGTTGCCAATAGGGCTACCGCTTTGGAACGGACAGTGGCAAAAAAGGCCGCTGAGGGTTTAAACCAGGTTCTAGGGTAAACCAAACTTCACACTTACTCTACAGTCATCCCAATAAAACGGAACAGTTTAAATAAAGAAATCCTCGCCATGAACTATTCTCTAACCAACAAGGCAGCATTGATAGGCAATATAAGTAAAACACAAAGATGCTCGTGTATATATAAATAGAATAAACATTAGCCTAAAAAGCCACAAAGAAGGTACTCAATGACTTGCAGAAGCAGAGCAACAAGAGAACAAACCATTGAGGGCACGACAAGACAATATTGTAGACAAACATCAAACGTCACCGTCTTTTTGGGCTTTAGGTAGACGTCATCTTTGTCTATGATCTTTCTTGTCGTGCCCTTAATGGTTTATTCTCTTGTTGCTCTGGCTTCTGCCAAGTCATTGAGTACCTTCATTGTGGCTTTCTAGGCTACTGTTTTTTTTGTATTATATTTACACGAGTATTTTTGTGTTTTACTTATACTGCCTATTGATGCTGCCTTGTTGGTTAGAGATTAGATCAAGGCGAGGATTTCTTTATTTACACTGTCCTGTTTTAATGGGATGACAGTAGGGTAAGTGTGAGGTTTGGTGCACTCTAGAACCGGTTTAACCGCCCAGTGGGCTTTGTTGCCACTGACCGTTCCAAGGCGGTAGCCCTATTGTCAACTCTTTTGTGTTTGTGATGTCGTTTCCATTTTTTTTATTACTTTTGCCTTCACGTTTGTCTGTTTGCGTGGTTTGTTTGTGTTTTGTGGTTGACTGTCGTCCTGGAATGCTGCTTTCCCTGTCCGATATTTTTGTCTTTCTTTAGGGTCCACAGCCTGTCCGGTCATTGCACAATTAAAGAGAAAAGCATAGTAGCGAATGTAATTGGGGCCATCACCATGCATGCAGTGCGTTGCAAAATGATAGGGTCATAACATCTTTTGCTAAACCGTTTAACAAGTTTAACAAAGATAATATGAAAGTGATCCTGACCAAGGATCTTACGAAGTTTGTAAATCACATCACCATAGAAATCATGTTGTGATAGTCCTTGTCGCAGAAGAGTTCTTAAATTACTTTTATATTTGGAAAGATCAGGGTAACGATAATAAAATCGTGCAAAGGTTTTATGCATTTTTTGATAACGGTAGCACTCCCTGATTGATTAGCTTTTTAGTAATGTAATGATTACGAATATTAAAGCCCTCATCTCGAGTACAAGCTCTAGAAAAACGAATAAATTCAGACACATAGACATCATGAACATTGTGTTTTGATAAAAAATCAGGAAATCTTACATTTAAATCCGGAGATCCGGAGAGCGACTGAAAAATCAGGAGAATCCGGAGATTGTTCAGGGCTGAAAGTATTACTTTTATTATTACTTTTATTATTACCTGCAGTCATAAGTATGATTGTTCGTGATAACTAATATGTTTAAGTGGATAATTTATTTGGGATTTTAAGAGGGCTGTTTTTGGATATCGTATGAAACAGAAGTACTCATTTCGCATTAAACTCTCATATCTGAATGTTTTTTTTACACTGTAACAATTAAGTCTTATACTGAGCCAGGGGTGTTTTCAAACAAAGTGTGGGTAACGGTTGTACCGGTTGTTTCACAGTCACATGTAACAGATTTGTACGCCAACAGGTACCAGGTAGAACTGATTAAATCAATTTCCAAAAGATGCATATTGTTGTAAAATATATATATTCTATATGGTTGACTGTCGTCCTTGAATGCTGCTTTCCCTGTCCGATATGTTTATCCTTCTATATATAGATGGGTAAAAAACATTTATACAGTGCTACAGTTTATAAAAACCCAAAGGCTTTCGACTTATGCCTTCATCAGGGATACACAAACACGAAACGAACAAATACGAAACAAAAAATACACTAAAATACACGGCAGTTTCAATAAAACTCTTCAAAAAGCAAATTATCGTTTGGCAGTGTTGCAGGGACTGGTTACTTTGAATAGACACTCTGGAGCCAAATGTGATACTAATAAAAGAACATATCTGGTTGGATGAGGGAAAAACTGTACGCTGACATTTAGTTATGAAGAGAGAGTAAAAATGTGAAAAAGATAACACAAACCCTACCTAAAACCTAAAATCGCTACTGCAGGATAAAGTATAAAGCAACTACAAAGCGAATAAAAACAATGAATAAGGCTAAACAAATTAAATTAAATAAATGAAGATATTTTGATCAAGGGAAGTAACAAAAGTACTAATAATAGAACATTGCTGGTTGGATGAAGGTAAAATTGTACGCTGACATCTATGATTAGTAATGCAGAGAGAGTATGTGAGTGAATAACCCTACCTCAATACCTAAGACAATGCATCGATACAGCGGGATATAGTAAAAACAACTTCAAAGCTATTAAAACTATGAGTAAGGCTAAAATAATATATAAATGGAGAAAATTGGATCAAGGGAAGTAATAAAAACCGGAGTATGTGTGTTTACACTTATATATTCTGTATCTAGTCCCCTTTGTTGATTCCTACTTTATGTTTTGTGTTTAAGCGTCTTATCCAGTACGTTTCGCGCAATTTACGTTCTGCGTCGGTCCAATTTGGATTGTGTTCAATGCATGTCAGAGACAAGTCGTTCAACGTGTGGCCTTCTGAACTGAAGTGTTCGGCCGCTGGCGACCTAGCAAACCTATGTAATTTACAATCGGAGCGGTGGAGGTTGAATCGGAGGTTCAACGCCTGCTTTATTTCACCGACATACTGTTTTTTGCAAATCAAGCACGTCATTAAGTAGATGACGTTTGCGGATTTGCAGTTCGTGACACTTTTGATTGTGTTTTTCGGGTGAAGATAAGAAATAGTTTGCGGGAGACATGTATTTACAAGTCTGACATCTCAATGTATGGCAAGGGCCTGACTGTCCTGTGGTCTGAGTATTGGAGTCGGGTTTCAACTTGGCTGCAACAAGGATGTCGTGGAGACTTTTAGGTCTCCTGTACGCAATAATGGGTTTTCTAGGCAGCATTTTGTGTAGACGTTCTGACTCCTCTATGTGTGACCAGTGTTTATTAATAATCTATTTCACGAAAGGTAAAGTTTGCTCTAAACTGTTTGTCTTCGACTGGTATTCAAGGAGTTCTTTTCTGTTGACGTTCCGTGCTTTGTCTATTGCATTGACAATGTCTGTCTTGCAGTAACCTCGCCTTGTAAGGCGCTCCGAAAGTTCGCTTGCTCTGATTTCGAATGTATTGGTGTTTGAACATATTCGTCTGATACGAAGTGCAAGACTGAACGGTATGTTCTTGTTCTTCCTAATTACAATGTATATTGAGCAGATGAATTTAATTTACATACGTTTTCATCGAAAGCTTGTTTTCAAATCCTGTTCATGTACTATTGAAACATTGTTCATCACATTTCTTAAATAAATACTGTTTAAACCAATGTAAATTGGCCAATTTATATAATACTACTATCTGTATTACATTGTACAACATTCTACAAAGTGTTTTCACTATATTATCATGGATTACAACAGTTATCGAGTCTAGAATTAATCTTGAATACCAGACCGAATTGCTCCCAATTCCAGTATATTGTGTGTTCGATTGTGCAATGCGACAATGTGTATAGAAAATACTCCGTATGGCTGTTAACTAGACTGTCCCAAGAAAACATTCTAACGAATCCAGACAAAAGGTCAGTTTCATAGACTGAGGATGACTCACTGTCTCATATCACTTCCCTTAATGATATTTGCATATGTTAATGATATTTGACGAAGTAAATATACTGATAAGAGATACTATTTAATTGTTCAGGACATCTGCATTTTCCAAAAGTAATAGAAAATACAAAATGATTTATAACCACCTCGTATTATAATGACATTTACACCTATTAATGGCATGTAATAAAGTACTAGTGTATCAACTAATTACGAACATAAATGTTATTAATGTCCAATTACCAACAAAACACCCATTTTATATGAATACATGTTACCGCAGCATTTAGTGTCTAGAGGAACCCAACATCTACTGCAATTCCTTTACTGATATTTCGCAAAGAATTTTCAATTTCTCTTTTAAAATACTGTTTTAACCTATGCTATACGTATGAATAGTAAACGTTAAATGATAATACGTGCAAATTTACGCTAAATTAGCACTTTCATTGATTCTTATCCTTTGTCTCGACCTAAACATAATGTTTGTATTACTTGCTTTGAGATGAATTCTTGCATTATCATAAAAGGCAACATTTTCGGTATTTATGATTTAACAATAAACGAAAAAAACAGTGACACTTAGCCAGTCAGAACAGTTACATAAGAAAACAGTAAGGGGAATGAATATGACAAAAAATAAACGAACAGTGTGTAGATGTTAGATTTTTGTTATTTGTAATTGTCAACAATCAAAACATATTTATCATGAAAGATTTTAGCACTATGTGTAATGGATCATTAAATAGAATGCTGTTTCATTATTAGAAGGCGAGGAATTGGGAAAATATCATGGTTAGAGTATGAAAAATTGGTAAATTATCATAGTTATAAATAAAAAGACAACTTACTGATACAATATAATAGCAATTGGATTGAAAGATTAGCGACTGTGAAAGTAATCTCAGTTTTCAGCAATGTAAATTTACATTAGAAGAAAGGGTTTAATGTTAGATGTTTTTTATTATTGATATCTGATCACTAGTTGATGAGAATAAGTAGCAGTGTAGCAGACCTATTAAAACTCTTTAGAAAATGCTTCAGCTAAAGTCTCATCGACTCTGTTGAATGATTGAATAGGTGGTGCTTATTTTAAAATCAGACGGCACCAAAAAAAGATACATATATTGCTGTACACACCAACACTTAGTAATATTCAAACACCATGTCATTTATTTTATTCTTATAAAATAATATCAATTAATATAATAGAAACACTCACGGGGCGCCGCGAGTGCAGTCAGAACGGAAGTGTGTTGGACTGCACAGGTGTTGGCCCACTGGTGGTGGTATTAGAGGGTTGTCCGTCGGCAAGGGAACTGTTCTGCAGGGTTCATATGGTGGGAATCGTGAACAGAAGATCTGTGTTACTGGAAAACGACGACGCTTTACCAGACATCATTGACCTGCGTCGTCGTCGGTATTAATTGATCTGGATCTTTGTGAATGAAATTTGCCGGAACGTTAACTTCTATCAATGCCCAAATAAAATATATAATACTATATATAACATGGGTAGCAAGTTCAAGTACACACTACAACTCGTTGAAATACCTTTAAAATATAATTTAAAATTGATTTAAAATTGTATTAAGTGTATGATGTACACGCAACTTGTATACATACGATATATGTTTATGAATAGGGCAAGGCATTCAGATGTGTAACGTGTCAGTTTAAACATATTCTGCGCGTGCCTTTTTAAATGTCTGTTTTGTCTTTTAGTTAAAACAAATTTGTCTATTACTTTCAGATTTCCTAGGCAGTGTTATGCTTTACAGATGGTTGCTTGGTGTTAGCTTTGTGACACTCTTTTTGGAGGATCTTGGCTAATCATCTTGAGGGCTCGAGCCAGACGTGTGACGAGACGAATGGAGAGGAGTCGGCCAATACAACTGGATGAGGTTTCCTAGACAACAGAAGTGACCTACGTCATTAGGGAGTGCCCTCCGATTTCACCTCGCCGACGAAGACGGTCGATGGAGCCGTTGTTCTGTATGCGGTTGACGAGAGATATATGTACTTGTGTGTAACAGTGTTTTTTTCCAGTTTATAGTAGTGTTAGAGATTTTCTAGTATGTAAATAATTAGTATCATGTTTAAAGTTGTATACACGTTTATTTTTTTCTACGGCGGTGCAAAATATAACTTTAAATAACAAATACGTTACTGATTGATTTTTATTTAATCCCAAATAACCAAAAGAGTATCTACTTAATACCCTCAATAACGGAACAAGTATATTTGCATTTTAGGCAAATGTCGAATATTCGTAACAGCGGTGGGTGGAGTTGAATGCGGTGGACGATTGTGTGTAACGGTGTTTTTTTCCCTTCCAGTTTATGGTATTGCTAAAGGTCTTTTACTATGTAAATAATTAGTATCATGTTTAAACAAGTATATACGTTTATTTTGTCTAAAGCGGTGCAAAATATCTAACAAAAAACACTTTAAATAACTTTAAATAACAAATTAGTTACTGATTTATTTCATGGATACATTGACATTATTATATAATCCCAAATAATCAACAGATACTCGATAACCTCAAAAAATATCAAGTAAATATATATAATGAAAATTTATAATATATTTATGTATTTATGTATCATGTTTAAACACATCATTGAATACAAATGCCTATATTCATAACAATTATTTTAAGTAAGTGTAAGTGTGAGGTTTGCTGCACCCTAGAACCTTTGAACCTGGTTTGAACCCCAAGCGGCCTTTTTTGCCACTGACCGTTCCAAGGCACTAGCCCTATTGTCAACCCATTTGTGTTTGAGATGTCTTATTTGGCCTTCTATTCATCTTTAAATGTGTTCTTTGCTTATGTGTGTGTTTTTGGTTGACTGTCGTCCTTGAATGCTGCTTTTCCTGTTCATGGTCTATTATATTAGTGTAAATGTAAATGTCTGAACCTTCCATACTTTCATCATCAGCTTTGCAGTTTATAACGACATCTCTTACAGATAAGTGCCATTGGCCATTAACTATTAATTCTCTTTCAAACTGCACACGAATATATGATGCAGTTTTCCTGGGATAGAAATTTAACTAGTCTAAAATCCTTATCTCGACATAGAACTCGCACACGTCATTGTTAAACATTTTTACTGTGTATAATAAGTACGCGTCTTAGTCTTATAATATATCAGGCCCCTTATGATTCTATTACATACCCCCAACTGAGTACTATTACATTCTAAGCTATGATACATTTCAAGTAATTACACGTTGTAATCCCACACATATTATATTGCCTATACAATTTCGCCAACGTTAAGACAACGTGACCCGGGGTAAGCGGTGTATGGTTGTTATATACATCAACAACTATTACGTGATATTTTCAAGTTTACAAACTAATAGTTTTACCCATTTTCAAGTGCTGTTATATATCAATATTGTTTCCATCTCATTCAGTGAGAGCGCCGGAATGAGAATTCCTATTCCGAATGACTCCTGCGTGGTGGTTGCCGTCGTCGGTATTAATTGCTGTGGGTCTAGAATCTGTATCACGTAGATCTTTGTGAATGAAATTTGCGGGAACATTACTTTCTATCAATGCCCCAATAAAAGCGTCGTAGCCTGCTGGTCGGGAAAAGCCGGACCTCCCTCTAGTAATTCTATTATATTCAATTATAGTCGTGATATTGTGAAGAAAAACTGTTTCCAATAACTTGCAAAATTCTCCGACGAATTTCGTCGCTATCGTTACTGTCAGCTTGACATTCGTCAAGAGCAAATCCGTGATTTATTATCGTCGTACTCTTTCTACTCATATCCAGCTGTGGGAGAGATGACGTAGCCGCCGACGGTATCGTCGTCGTCGCTGTTATTGGTATCTCAGATGGAGACAGTTTTGTTTTTGAGTTCTCCTGCGCTTGAATCAATTGTTGATATTGTGTCTGAGGGATGACTACCAGCTTCTTGATTTCCATTTCCGTCTACGACTGACCAATGATTAAAGAAAGCCTGTAATAAATGCTTGATGCAAACATTGTGTCTAAGATATTCGCTTTTCGCTATTATCAATCCCTTTGATCGCAGTTTTTTTAAAAACGAATTTGTAGCGTTCGAGAATTAGTATTTCTTTGTCCGACAGCTCGAATATGCCATTCAGAATATTCTTCGAAATTTCTAAAAGCGTAGCTAGTTGTTCCGAAGTAGCAGCTTCCAAAAGCCGTTTCCTTTGTACAGTGTTATCTGAAGAGCTTAAATATCTTAACAAATGTAAGTGTTTCCAAATTCTATCCATATCAGGGCATATTTCTTCATATGCACTGAGTGTGTGTTATTATGTGTCAGTCTCCTTGCGCAAAACTGGAACTAATGAAACACAATATTTACATGTTGACTGTTTAGTTTCGCACTAACTGATTTCGTACACAATAGGTATTTGTTGAGGCAACAACCTAGAGCGTAACCTGAATTGTTTAGTCTGCGAAACAGCGCTATTGTCGATTATAAATGGATTACCCAGCTCACTATTATTTTCTTCCGTCACCATATCGTACACTTTTACAAAGTGTTTGGAATTGCCTTTGTGACAAAACAATTGTGCTCCAAGTACAGCCAGTTGCATTCTATTTCTCACCATCAACAGTAAAACGTAGTGTAGATTTGTAGTGATGGTATTTGAATAGCGTGAATTCATAAGTATATTATGTGAAGTGAACAGACATGAAATGCGCAGATGATGTGATAACATAATTGTCAAGTCACATATAGCTTTGCTTTTTTCCCCCTGGTATAAATCGTCGAATACAAGCATAAGATGACGCTCTGACAATGCCCACTTTTCAATTGTGTCACGGACTGGGACCCCCGGATAGAAACTTATGTTTCTCACAGCTCTACCCATCACAGAAAAGATTTGTTGGTAAATACAATTCTACTTAGCGCCTCTGTAAATATGCCGTTTGCTTGTTCCCGTAATCGTTAATATATGTTGTTTTCCCGCTACCTCTAATACCTATGAGACTCATAGAACAAGGTGTTGCAAATTTCACTATCGATTCCGACTCGTACCAAGGACTACAGCTAACGTAAGTACTATTATTTGAATAACTTCCGCCGGAATTGCTACTTGGCTGTTCGATATGTCGTATAAATGCCGTCACTAGGCGACGCTGCCGACACATCCGCCTCAGAAGCATTTGTCTCTGAAATTTTTCCTGTTTCTGCATTACTTCCACCGTTGCCTATTAAAATCTTGACTAATTGAACTCATCTATTCTTTCGGCACAATATCTGCATTCGAGTGTGCTTTTTAATTCTATTTGCCTCCTTCTTCCTCTCTGTTTTCGTGCAGATGTCTCGCCAGTATGGTAATCAAATGTTCAGAAGCTAAAGAATTATCTAATAGGAAGATGAGTGCTTCACAAACTTTATAGCAAGTCCACATAGTATAATTGTCTAAACTGCCGTTTGTAAAAAACGCTTTAATATTATTACATGCCAAAATGTAGTATTTTCTCTAGTGAATGTTGTTTTGAATAAGAGAAGTTAGCTTGTCTTTAATAAGGTGATGTGGAAGGTTGTATATAGTGTAGAGAAGTCATAAGTGCTTACTGATGAAACTTGACCTTTATTGAAAATTGTATCAAGAACGTCTCCTGAATTGTTTATAGACCAAAATAAATTAATCCCAGAGTTTTCATAAGTTTTATCACAATATAGTTTAACGTGATCTTTAACGGCAGTAAGACAAGAAGTTCAAAGTTTGGAGATGTTTGTTTTGGTGCAGGCACTAGAATTGAGTGATATGTGCGGAAACAACATCATCCTCAGTAGAATTAACTGGAGTATACGAATCGGTGCTGCCGAGTTCCAGAGATAAAACATTGACGTAATGTAGACGTCAAACAATAATTACATTATTAGCTGCTTTATCTGCAGGAACTAAAACAAAATTATTATGAAATTCCTGAATTCCCGATTTTAAATTACGAAAGGAAAACCTAGGTCTCGGAGGAAGTAAAGAGGGGTTAGCATTATAAAAGTCAATACGTGTATCTATAATATTAAGAATTGACTTTTTCCAGTAGAAAGCGAGTTTGGATCCGCATGTTCTCTACGACACCATTTTATACTAAGATCTTCAATGGATTGGGCGATCTGGGCACGAAAGCATTAAAATCAATATTTGAAGGTAATCTATATTGAGGACCTTTTGAAAACAAATGTAGAATACGTTTATCAACAATATCAAAATCACCAGTGATGACATGACCTGCTGGAGCATAGCAACATTTTGATGTATTGCATTCACATTCCTTAAGAGTATTATGTACTATATCAAGGTCAGAAACTATTTTGTTGTAGCTGAAAATAATATTTCTAATAGGCTTTTTATACTTATAACAAATTACAGGACTTTCGGAATTTTTGAAATATTTTGGGATAGAATCAACTTCATGAGTATCTCGAAAAATACTAGGCATGTCAATGAAATCAATACCTTTATTAATATATAGTAGTTTTAGAAAAGCCTGACGTGATCAGACTTCTTGTCAATATGGGGTCGGAGAACATGTTGTGTGTAGCTTTGAACTATGGAAGCAGAGTTATACAAGGGATCTGTACGAATGAACATTTTGCCGGCTTCCTCGTCGATCAACTTTAGTGAAGAAATGGACAAAGAGGTAAGCCGTTAAAGCATAGGGTGCTTTCCAGACTGTTTAAAAATAGTATGTAAATCAGCGACAGAAATAATTACACGCGATTTACGTTTGATGTTACCATTACGCCTAAGACCATGAGACCTAGATTTATGCTTTCGAATAGAAAATATAGAAAAAATGTCAATATTAGGATCTTTAGACATATTTCCTTCCTGGTGATAAGGTGTCTTATTAATATATAGTAGTTTTAGAAAAGCCTGACGTGATCAGACTTCTTGTCAATATGGGGTCGGAGAACATGTTTTGTGTAGCTTTAAACTATGGAAGCAGAGTTATACAAGGGATCTGTACGAATGAAAATTTTGCCGGCTTCCGCGTCGATCAACTTTAGTGAAGAAATGGACAAAGAGGTAAGCCGTGAAAGCATAGAGTGCTGTCCAGACTGTTTAAAAATAGTATGTAAATCAGCGACAGAAATAATTACACGCGATTTACGTTTGATGTTACCATTACGCCTAAGACCATGAGAAATAGATTTACGCTTTTGAATAGAAAATATAGAAAAAATGTCAGTATTAGGATCTTTAGAAATATTTCCTTCCTGGTGATAAGGTGTCTGTAAGTTTTTCATCCACTTAAGTTTTGCAATATGTGTAGCTTTTATTTTAAAGCTTTTAATAGCAGCATTACTAAACTCATGTCATACCTAAATCTATGTACGACGCTAAATATTCGTGACATAAGATTATTAACGTAAGACACATTGTCATTTGCTTATCGCATCAGTTTGCTCAGTAGTCATTTCGGAGATTTCCAATGTATCCATGATACTGTCTTGTATTGTATTAAACTTAGTTGCTACTAATCAATCGCTGAACACTTGTTGGTTGGTTTGAAGACTGGAAACACGGTTGTTAGTGTTGTTGCACCGGCACTTACTGTGAGCAGCTCCGTATATATGATGCAATGTTTTCACTTGTTACAATTTTCTCTTTGTGTATGAAAATTCTTTTCCTTGTTTCATCATTGAAAATAGAAAATACTATCGCCTTAATGTACCTACCCTTGCACCATAACTGCACTTGCACCTTAGCTCCTTACTACCCCGTCATTTCCCTTATTAATATAACTGCACCAGCACCTAAACTCCTTACTTACTCCCCCGTCATTTCCCTTACTACTATAGTAATATAGGAGATCTCCGAAATGGGCGTGATCGATAACTTGATTTTAAAAGACGCTACTTTCAATAGACGACGGTAGCAGCAGCAGTAAAGACGACGACGAAGCTGTAACTAACATTAATTCACCTTTAGGCGTTTTAGGCTGTAAACAAATGCCGAAAAATCAAGCTCTATTTTTAGCACAGATAATTCTAATATACGGAATTATTGCCGTTTCATTGTCGCAGTTAATTTTGGAGTCAAATGATAAGGAATTACGGATGGTGCTTTTAAGCACATCTATTGGATATATATTACCATCTCCGCGCCCGAAATATTTAAAGTCAGCGCCGCTATCATCATCATCATCATCATTATCCTACACCTCGTCATCACCACGACCACCATCATTATTATCATCATCAACAGCAGCAGCAGCAGCATCAGTCGTGTAACTGGACGTAATGTGCAAAATCCTATTTTAAAACACCAGATTAATTTTCTCTGTCAGTTAACTGTTCGCGACCATAAATAATTGTTCTTATATTTAACGGGTATAAATGGCGAGTAGATTGAAAGTGTTGGAGCCGGTATGTGAAAAAGTGTTACATTGGAAAAAATAATGTTTAGCGTCTTCTACTTCAAAACCGCACTCGCAAACGGGTGAATCGCGTAAATGATTAAGGTATAAATCGCTATTAAGATTACTACACAAATTCCTCATTCTGGCATGTAAAACAGAAAATAATCATTGACCACATAAGTTGCATTTTGGTACGTTTGTACTCGGAAATACAGATGTTAATAGGCTTCTCTTGACAGTTAATAGTTTCCGAGTTTCGTGTTTCTACTGACAGATTATTCCATAGGTTAAGAGAAGACGGAACAGACGATTTATTGTATATTTCAGTTCTCCTAGCAATAGTGGCAACGGTGTGGTTATTTCTGAGAGGGTATGCACTGACATCTCCTAATAGCTGCGGGAAAATGTTTGAGATATAATTTGGAACGGATCCATTTTTAACATTATAGACTAAAATAAGTTTTTGCTTTTTCCTTCTAACGGAAAGTGTTACCCATCCTACTTCAGATATTAAACGATATGGATACTGAACAAGTCAGTCCTGTCCCTATACGAGCTGCTTCATGTTGTAATTATCCAAGCTATCCCATGTAATGGAAGCATATTCCAATATCGGACATATAAGACAAGTATATCTGATTAAGTGTTTTACTTTATATTTAAGTATTTAAATTAAACCAAGCACCTTTGAAGCAGAAGTAATACTAGTGTTAATGTGTTCGTATCATTTTCCGTTATTACTTCATATTACTCCTAGATGTTTGTGACTGTCAACAACAGTTAACGTCTAGATATAAAGTTGGACGAAGATGATTAGTAATTAAAGAAAAGAACATTACTTCTGTTTTGGCAGGATTAAATTGTTCAAGCCATTGTTTCGACCATTCCGTAATCATTAATAAATCATGATTAAGGATTCAAACCATGCGGTTTAACTAGATGTTTAGACTGATAGCGAACTGTCGTCAGCAAATTAAAGAGTTATACTCAACATATTTTCGGCCATATCATTTACATATATTAAACATAAAACAGGGTCCAAAACAAAGCCTTGAGGAACTCCGGCAGTTACAGATTTTGACTCGGAGGTTGCAGATCCGACACGGAGTCTTTGAGATCCAGGCTAATAGTTTTCCATTAATACCACATTGTAACAAAAGCCTATATGCCAAACACGATCAAAAGCGCTAGATATATCATTAAAAACAATACACGTAAATTGTTTAGCATCGAATGCCTGCCATATATGCATTTAGGACTACCATGATCGGAGCCATATATGGCACTCCTGAAACATACATCCAAGAACCATGTCATGAGGAACGTTTTTCATAGTAAATCTTATGAAAAGTTAGTCGTTTCTGGCTCCGAAGTGACCACACCCACTCCCCCACCCAATTTTCCAATATGTTCCCGCCAAATATCAACGTACACCGGCTTCATTTTTCAGTCATAATCTTAAAAATAACTACAAAAATATGTAATAAAAAATGTTTCATTTTGGGGAAAACATATTTATGTTTGAATTCTCAAGTTGTTTCATTTCAGTCATTATATTTTATCTAATCCATGACTTCTCATTGGTAAACATTAGTCTCGGATTTACTAGACTTTTGTTTTGACTAATCACAATCTGTGTTAATTTAGCAGACACCGACATGTAAGAGAACACCAATACTAGTGATCTTCTCCCCAAGTTGCAACGAAATTAGTTATTGTATATATATTACGAAAAACATTGACCAATTTCCATTTATTTTAATGTCATATCTGATATAAAAAAAAAAGAGTTTATAATCTACCTGATGTTAATTACGTTATACAACCTATCCCTCACAAGTAAATTCAATGTGTTTTTGTATTTTGGATGTAACTGACTGTATAAAAATAGTTAACCTTTTTTATAACGCGATGTTACCATGTTACGTCACTTGGTAGTAAATCATCAGGTTTACTTAGCTTTGTTATTGAAGTTGCCTAGCTTAAAAAAAAAGAGTATGATAATGGACCTTTGGAAACGGTTAAGTTTTACATTATCTAAACTTAAATGAATGATATAGGTAAAGAAATATAAAAAGATCGGACAGGGAAAGTAGCATTCAAGGAGGACAGTCAACCACAAAACACAGAAACAAACACGCAAACAGACAAACAAGAAGGCAAAAGTAATAATACATGCAAAGGACATCACAAACACAAAAGGGTTGACAATAGGGCTACCGCTTCGGAACGGTCAGTGACAAAGTAGGTCACTGGGGGTGGGGTGGGTGGGGGGTGGTGGGGGTAAATCGGTTCTAGGATGCACCAAACCTCACACTTACCCTATTGTCATCCCATTTAAACAGGACAGTGTAAATAAAGAAATCCCCGCCATGATCTAATCTCTAACCAACAAGGCAGCATCAATAGGCAATATAAGTAAAACACAAATATGCTCGTGTAAATATAATACAAAAAAACAATAGCCTAGAAAGCAACAATGAAGGTACTGAATAGCTTGGCAGAAGCCAGAGCAACAAGAGAATAAACCATTAATGGCACGACAAAAAAAATCATAGACAAACATCAAACGCCACCGTCCCAATTGGCTTTAGGTAGGCGTCATCATAGGGTCCACAGCCTGTCCGGTCATAGTACAATTAAAGAGGAAAACATAGTGGCGAACTGTAAAAGAGTCCACCACCAAGCATGCAGTACGTTGCAAAATGATAGGGCCATAACTTCTTTTGATAAACTTTTTAACAAGTTTAACAAAGATAGTATGAAAGTGATTATGACCAATAATCTTACGAAGTTTATTAATCACATTACCATAGAAGTCAGGTGTGATAGTCCTTGTCGCATATGAGTCCTTAAATTACTTTTATATTTGGAAAGAAGATCAGGGTTACGATAATAAAATTTTGCAAAGGTTTTACGAAGTTTATGGTAACGGTAACCCTGACTGAGTAGCTTTTTAGTTATACAAAGATTACGAATAGTAAAGTCCTCAACTCGAGTACAGGCTCTTGAAAAACGAATAAGTTGAGACACATACACCCCATAAGAAGTTGCTCGGGGAACATCCCTATCCAAGTGGGGATAATTAACTATGTCAAAATTAAAATCATCTCTCTTGTCATAGATTTTGCTAATTATTTCACCATTTTCAATCGAGATATCTAAATCAAGAAAATAAGCGTTATTATCAGATATATTAGCTTTGTTAAGCTGAAGTTCTTTAGGATAAATATTATTAACCATAGCTGGAAGGAAAGGGTTGTCAATGTTCAATATGCCATCCAGATACCGAAAGGCTTCAATAACATCTGCCTGGGCATCTGGTGAAAGACTCAACATGAAATCTCTTTCATAGCAAAATAAAGACAAATCTGCGACAAGTGGTGCACAGTTCGTACCCATAGTGATACCAACAATTTGTCTATAAACGGTAGTTCCATACCTGACGAAAATATAGTATAATTGTCTAAACTGCCGTTAGTAAAAAACGCTTTTATATTATTACATGCCGAAAATGTAGTATTTTCTCTAGCGAATGTTTTTGAATAAGAGAAATTAGCTTGTCTTTAATAAGGTGATGTGGTAAAGTTACCAAATATGACCATGCATATATAAAGTACAGAAAAAAAGTGTTATTATTTCTTTAAAAACTGCACGCTTTAAAATTATCATATATCAAGGTCATGTTCGCACACGAAGTGCATTAATAAATACTGAAACAATAAAATCAATTATTTTTATTTAAAGGTATTTTATATATAAAAAAACACCACAGATATTTCAAATAAGACTAAAAGTTGTCAATGAAGCAATATGTTTGGTGTGTTTTATTAAACAAATGGGAAAACACTCTTAATTTAATAGCAAATTTTAATTTGCAATTAATCATTTTAAACATATTTTATGTTTTATATGTAGTATAATATGATTACTTTGTAACATAGATCACATAATAACATCAACTTTTTACTGTCGTCCTTGAATGCTACTTTTCCTGATCGATTTTTGTCTACTTTTGCTCTGGTAAATATTTAAATTGTGAAATTCTACATGTTAGCTGGAGATTGGTTTCTTTCTTAAGTTACAGTACTTTTCACAATATCATTTCACCTGGACTGAGATTCTATCTTTAATTTTGTGATGTAATCGATTATGTTTGTTATTGCAAGTGTATCGCGAAACGTATTGACTAAACTCTAGTTGATAGAACATACGTCTTCCGCTATAGAGAAATACAAAAATGCTATTTTATTATCTGCTTAACATAGCTCAAATGTAAACTCAAATTCAAAATAAAATGCAAGGCTACACTGGACACTGTGTATGTTTAAATAAAACTAATGAAACATATGGGCATTATATAAAAGGTTAGTTGACGTTAAAATTTTAAAATTTATTTATTTTCGGTTTAATTCATTTTAAACATACGTCTTCCGCTATAGAGAAATACAAAAATGCTATTTTTCTTATCTGCTTAACATAGCTCAAATGTAAACTCAAATTCGAAATAAAATGCAAAGCTACACTGGACACTGTGTATGTTTAAATAAAACTAATGAAACATATGGGCGTTATATAAAAGGTTAGTTGACGTTAATATTTTAAAATTTATTTATTTAAGGTTTAATTCATTTTAATTCAAATTAAACTGCAATTCTCGTCCCTCGAAAGCTCTGACACGTACATTACCTTCAATAACCGCCTCCTGAAAAAGAAAATATTGTTTAAGTAATAAAGCAACTCCGTGGAACAAATGTCTAATTGTTGTTAAGACCAGTGTAGATCCAGGTCAACCTGTGCATCCTTGCAGTCTAATCAGTTTCTATACTGTTCGCAAGAAGTATTTAGGAGCCTAAGCTGAAAAGCGAGCAGTGCCGGTCCGGACTTCATCTATACATAGGCTGATCTGGGTCTACACTGGTCGCATATACAATACATACAGATAAGATACACTACACACAATGCTCCTATATAATCCACGCTTAATTGTGGAAGGTCTATACATCTTAGTAATACACACAATTGGTTATTTGATCAATGTTAATGTGTTAAACAGTTAATGGCTTCAATCCACATTGGTTTTATTGTTAACTATGTAATGCAATCATAATCTTTTTCCTTATAATTCCAACAATTGATTTAATGTTTTGTAAAATGTCAAAATTGCTTAAATGCATTTTAAATCGAATTATATAGTATGATTCATGGGACATGGAAATGACATTTCCCGTTAACACTTGTTCCTTCCGGATAGAATTAACACCAAACTAAGGGAAAAGTGTTTGCCTCGTACCATTACAGGGAAGATACACACAACTCATTTACCATAGGCTCCAAGTATAGTATTGTCACACATAAAGACACGTCTGGTGCGACTAAACCTGGGACATGAATGTTTACAAAATAACACGTACTACTCCGCGGCATTTTACGGAGTTGCACAACCAAAAATTAGATATAGGGTCCTATAGAAACCACAGCGTCCAAAGACATCTTAGGTCCGCACTGTACTACAAACAATGAGCAATATTTAATTAATTATACAATGAAAAAGACATAATACAACATAAAGGGTGATGAAGACAGGGTTATCTTGGAACGGTCAGTAGGCAATAAGGCCTACAGGTTAGCTTGAATCGATTTTATGTGTACACACTCCTCGCTAGACAGTGTACACAAAACTACATCCCATCAAAAGGAATTCTCTAACAATAAAGTGCACATCCAGAGAAACTAATCAAAGAAACACTAATATGTTGCTGTATACCTATATAAAATACAAAATAAGAAACATCTCAGGTGTATCCCAAATTGTACTGAACAACCGCAGCAGTTACAGCCAATAGAAAACCAATCTAGGGTACGACCAGCAAACTCGAGGGACAAAGCTAATGCACCTTCTACCCTTGTTCGGGGTTACAGTAGATGCAAGCAAAGAGTGTCAGCAGGTTCTCCAGTCATCGCACAAGGGAAAAGTGAAGTCTAGTGACTGACTATAGAGGGGTCAATCACTAAACATGCAGTAGGTTGTAATACTAGTGACGAACTTCCTGATTATTTTTTCGAAGTGGTAGGGAAACCTAAAGACGAGAACGCTCGTCTGTCTTAGTGCAAAACGTAAGTATCAACCCTTAACCCGCAACATATATATAATGGACTGTTCTTTCTTTGAATTAAGACAATTCAATTTATGTGACAAAGTGTTATTCGCTGGTTGATCTGGATTTACAATGGATGCAAAGGCTATTATAGTCGTGCTTAGTGGGTTAAGTGTTAATCTCTTTTTTTCAGTTTCATTTAAATAACTAAAATTGATGAAGAATGATGCGAATGAATTATTTATATACCGAGGGGAAATGTTTAGCAAGTTTAGCAAGTGTTTGTTGCATTCTGGAAATAATACATATTTGGTTGTAAAATCAAGAAACTATTGCCAAAGACACAATATTTTATTAAACACACATCAGTAAAAATCGAACATCTTAATGACGTAACGAATAAATGAACGTAGGGGTCAAGCCCCTAACGTAGGGGTCAAGCCCCTAAAGTCCCAAAATGTCAGTGTACCTTGCTAAACAGTATTATTTCATCTAAAAAACTTGCTAAACTTTTTTCCCTCATTATATAACATGACGTCTGATTTTTCTTTTTGTGGTGACAAACATGAAGAAGGACGACATTACCATAGGGATTCAGTACAGACAAAATAGTATGTCCAGTGTTTACGTCCTGACTTTGTCTTCTTGTCGAGTCAGCGAGTGGTTATTTTGCTTGGATGATTTCTTTCAATGCCGATATAGTTTCCCTATGATTTTTATACTTTTATTATTTAAATATAAGTGTTTGCTTTCAGTTTAATTTACTCACCCCGAGGAGGACATGCCATCCTGGTGCATCCGCCAATCCGACCGTTACGACAAGTGCACGTGTTGCAGCCATCGGGAGCCATGACGGTTTCGCCTTCTCTGCATTCTCCACCACCTATAATACATTTGACAATATTGTTATTGCAACGTTATAACGTATTAAACACAATAATCGTGAACTAAAGGACAGTGTATAGCTTGGAGGCAATATGGATGACCCTTGTCTTATGTATTGACCGATAACTTTCTATAAAAATATTTCAGAGAAGCACAGAATAAATCCGAAGTTGCTGTTTATAATTTAAATATAATGCAGTAAAATGCTTTCTGTAAAATATATATATATAATTCAATAAAACAAATGTGGGCATATTTAGTTCACTGTTATTTGTACCTTGCATCACAACACACATCCATTTATTAAAGCATTAAAGTCATATACGACTGACTATTGTGACTTATGCATCAATCATACATGGAATGCATGCTTACAGCTTCAAC
The DNA here is from genome assembly GCA_037043455.1 of Cyrtodaria siliqua. Lineage (NCBI taxonomy): Eukaryota > Metazoa > Mollusca > Bivalvia > Adapedonta > Hiatellidae > Cyrtodaria > Cyrtodaria siliqua. The sequence goes on from JAWPHD010002237.1 coordinate 83,322, forward strand.
TTAATTACCCCGAGGAGGACATGCCATCATAGTGCATGCGCCAATCCGCCCGTTATGACAACTGCACGTGTTGCAGCCATCGGGAGCAGTAACTATTTCGCCATCTCTACATTCGTTACCGCCTATAAAATATATCTTGCAATATGTCTATGACAGATTTATAACTTTTTAAACACAATACTCGTAAACAAAAGGACAATGTATGGCTTGGAGGCGATGTGGATGACATTCGTCTTATGAACTGACCAATAACTTTCAATTAAAAAAAACTGCAGGGAAGCGCAGCATTGGTCCTTAGTTACTGTTTATAAATTGAATATAGTACAGTAAGACATTATTCTTTTGAATACTGAGATTATCTTTCATTTTGAAAAACAATATACACTTTTTCTTCCTTCTTGTACATGTAGTTATAATTCAATATAAATGTGGGTCTATTTAAAGCATTGCACTGTTATTTGTACCTTGTACAGTTAGTTGTACTTAACATCAACTTCCTATAGCATTAAAGTCATATACAACTGCCTATTATGACTTGTACAAACATCTTACATGGTTTATAGAAATACTCGATGCTGATTGGATATTGAAGAGATATGAAATGTTCAAACTATAACTCACTCAAGGTCATGATGTCTCATTCCTTTAAACCCGAATACACATGCAAACAAAGTAGTTATAACGTAATGTGTTTAATTTCTCGATAAATTGAGTGGTATAAGGCACATATAGTTCCGTGTAGATCAGAAATAACATAGTATTTACAGCTGGTTATATTAAACATACACTTTATGTGAGATCAAAACTCGGTTTTCGCAACTTAAAAGACATAGAAACCGTGGCCCTGCGGCCTTTGGTATCGATGATCCAAAAGTCCACCAACACAGTAATTAATATGGAAATATTCTATTTCTTAAAGAGTTTACATTTACAATACATGTCTAACTGCTACAACGTTGTTTGTACAGTAAGACATTATTCTCTTGAATACTGAGATTATCTTTCATTTTGAAAAACAATATACACTTTTTCTTCCTTCTTGCACATGTAGTTATAATTCAATACAACTGTGGGTGTATTTAAAGCATTGCACTGTTATTTGTACCTTGTACTGTTATTTGTACCTTGCGCTGTTATTTGTACCTTGTACTGTTAGTTGTACCTTGTACTGTTATTTGTACCTTGCACTGTTATTTGTACCTTGTATTGTTAGTTGTACCTTGTACTGTTAGTTGTACCTTGTACTGTTATTTGTACCTTGTACTGTTAGTTGTACTTAACATCAACTTCCTATAGCATTAAAGTCATATACAACTGCCTATTATGATTTGTAAAAAAATCTTACATGGTTTATAGAAATACTCGATGCTGATTGAATATTGAAGAGATATGAAATGTTCAAACTATAACTCCCATATATACAGGAGCATGATGTCTCATTCCTTTAAACCCGAATACACATGCAAACAAAGTAGTTATAACGTAATGTTTTTGATTTCTCGATAAATTGCGTGTTATAAGACACGTATAGTTCCGTGTAGATCAGAAATAACATATTATTTACAGCTGCTGGTTATATTAAACATAAACTTTGAGATCGAAACTCGGTTTTCGGAACTTAAAAGACATAGAAACCGTGACCCTGCGGCCTTTGGTATCGATGATCCAAAAGTTCCACCAACCCAGTATAGATTTGGAAATATTCTATTTCTTAAAGAGTTTACATTTACAATACATGTTTAACTGCTATAACGTTGTTTGAAAGCGTCATTATAATGTTTATTCTTATTGTGTGAATATGACTGCATGCTTACAGCGTCAACTTACTTACCCCGAGGAGGACAAGCCATCAAAGTGCATGCGCCAATCCGCCCGTTACGACAACTGCACGTGTTGCAGCCATCGGGAGCAGTAACCATTTCGCCATCTCTACATTCGTTACCGCCTATAAAATACATCTGGCAATATGTGTATGACAAAGTTATAACTTTTTAGACACAATTATCGTAAACAAAAGGACAACGTATGGCTTGGAGGCGATGTGGATGACATTCGTCTTATGAACTGACCAATACTTTTCAAATTTTTTATTTTTTTTTATTTAATTTTGATGGGTGTCACGATTTCAATCTGGTAAATAATTGTTAATTGTGTTTTAAATTGCAGATATTGGATCAATGACGAATTTAAGCATAAATACATGTTTTACATTTTGTTTATCTCTATGTTAACGTACAAACACATTAAAATGTGACCCTATGGACAATTAATTGTGGTGTGAGACAGTTTTATCTTACTCACGCTTGGATGGACATAACATCCGGGTGCAGCCGGACCGTTATGACAAAAACACTTATTGCAGCTATCGAGAACAATGACACACCATTAAATAACTAAAATACTTGACGAAGAATAACGCGAATGTATTATTTATATAACAGTACTTCTGATTTTTCTTGTTTTGGTAACAAGTGACCGCTTCCGGTTAGGTATAATTTATAATGGGGACAATCTTTACTACAGTTAGTGAGCAACTGGTCATTTAAAGTTGATATAACAGTGTTTATGTCCTGAATTTGTCATTGTGCCGAGTCAGGGAGTGGTCATTTGCTGGGATGATCGTTCAATGCCGTTATGGTTCCCCTATGGTTTTTATACTTTTAATTATTTAAATATGTGTATGCTTACAGTTTAATTTACTCACCCCGAGGAGGACATGCCATCCTGGTGCATCCGCCAATTCGACCGTTACGACAAGTGCACGTGTTGCAGCCATCGGGAGCCATGACGGTTTCGCCTTCTCTGCATTCTCCACCACCTATAATACATTTGGCAATATTGTTATTGCAACGTTCTAACGTATTAAACACAATAATCGTGAACTAAAGGACAGCGTATAGCTTGTAGGCGATATGGATGACCCTTGTCTTATATATTGACCGATAACTTTGTATAAAGATATTTCAGAGAAGCACAGAATAAATCCGAAGTTGCTGTTTATAATTTGAATATAATGCAGTAAAATGTTTCTGTTATTACATATAATTCAATAAAATAATTGAATGTTGTTTAACGGATCATCAACACAGTATAGGTTATTTAGAGCCGCCCCAGAGAGAGGGGAAGGATACATAGTAATCAGGGAACCGTGCCCTACTCTTATTATCGAATAGATTCCTATGGTTATATAACGTAAACGTTCTAGCGGCGTATACCTAAAGTAAATAGGAATTGTTTTACGCTTGGTTTACTACCAAATTCAAGCTACTATAACGTGACTGGAAACCCGTATATAAGGCAGTTATATAGCAAACATTTTCATTTATTTACCTGCTATCGACAAAGCAACATTGAATTGCACAAACATTTAATAAAAATAATTTATTATAGCATTTGCGAGTTTCGATCCCATGTCTTTGGAATGGACAACCACTGCGCTTTAACACTGAGATAATCCTACCAGTGGATCAGCCGCGTTATTTTTTACCGTTATACTTTTACCATAGACCTTCGAAAACACGCTTCAAAAAATATAAATTACGACTGGAATCTTATACGCTGAAAATATGCTGTGTATGCTTTGTTGAAATAACATTTAGAAATTACTGAGTCAATTATCAGAATATATAGTTACAATAAAAACTAGGTTGTCAGTTACCTCTTTGACCTAATGGTAAGGTAAATGCGGCTTGTCAATTCGGGGTCTTAATCCCGTGAGCGAACTATTTATCAATGATTAGGACAGTGATGTTTCAATGTTGCTTCAATAAAAGAGAGATTACAAATGATGGCCTGGTATAAGTTTCTCGTCTTTTATTCGGATTTTACGACCATGTTTCACAAGCTGGTACTTGGTAGTAAATCAAGCGTTAAACATCTCCAATTTGCTGTAGGAAGACGCCCACTAGCTTTATATACTTTCGTTTGTTTGTATGGTGTTTTACGTCATTTTCATCACATGTAAGGTCATATATGACGTTAAATTTTTTTATGGTGGAGGCAGGCCATCCACTTTTCCTGGGTAGAACCGATACTGTACACCTCTCGCCATCCGTAAAATTCGACACTTTCTTACTTACACGTCGAGCTCCCATTGGTTCGAACCCGCAGCGGTGAGAGGCGACGGTTTACAACGCAACGTCGTTAACCATTCGGCCACGGATACGCTAGCTTTAATGGCTACGATTTTAGGTCGCCGCCTCTATGGTATGGGGTTTGTAAATTGGTATGGGTTCTTACTGTGTTTCATCTAGCAGCTGATACCTGTTATTTTTAAAGAAATAAATAGCGACCCAGTCAAAATAATCGGACTGGTGTAAAATTATTGTTCCTGCAAAGCGAATTTTTCACCCGCCATCGTGCTGGTGCATTGTGGTAGAGCAGTCCACTTTAATATACACTCGCAAATACACGCTGAGCTATAAATAGCCGACTTTACAGCAGGTATGTGGTTATGGATTAGAACGATAATATAGTACGGAACCACAGTGTTTTTAGACCTAAAAATCTTGCAGCATTTATGTTAAGAATAATATTTTTAAGATTAGTGCCTTATTTAAAGATTATGTCTTTTTCCTTCATGATAATTATTATAATATTAATGATCAGTTTAATTGAATAAAACTGATTGAATTTATTTTATAATTTGTTTGTTCTGATAATGTTTTACACGATGACAAATTTTCATAGAAAATGGAGTTCAGGCCAAAATAAAATAAAAGTGTGGTTCAGGTTTCGACCACCCCCACCCCCAACCCCCACACCCACCACACCCACCCACTACACCACACCCCCACAAAAAAATGTTTGGTAGTGAAATCTTTCTTTTTTCAGTAAATTCTTTTTTATTTACAAAACACTAACACACACTTTATAAAGTAAAAGGCGGTAAAAGAGACTGGCTGTTCTCTATGCAGTGCCAAGCAATAGCTGATATAGCCACTTGATTGTTTGAATTTGAACTGAACAATATGAAGTGTTCCCTTCTGTTTTGAGGCCCATTTAGGAGGGGTCCCATATGACATATGGAAAAAATATTTGCCTCATATGGCATATGGAAGAAAATAATTCTATTTTGAAAAAAGTATTAAAAACTAAGAGAGGCTCAGTTGTTGTTTAATTTTTTTTACTTCTGGCATATCACAAAAAGTGTCTGGTTGATAGATTTGTTCTGAGGTATGTCCTTTTTTTTACTTTTGTCAAATTATGTTATATTTGGTTTTGTTTTTGCCCACAAAGCTATATTTTTTCTTTCAAATTACCAGAATTAATCTCGATAAATATGCAATGATGTGCAGAGCGCAATTGTATCTAAGCAGTTAGTGCAATTGTATATATATGTTCTACGCAAAGTAAGAATATGGACGATTCCGGAATTGCTCTGCGCAAAGTAAGAATTCTTAAAATGCCCAACGATTCCGGAATTGCGCAGGACTATTCCGGAATTGCGCAAGGGGTTAAATATATAAACCACGCATTTAGTGTCTCTGCGCAATTTAAGAATATTTTGCGCAAAGTAAGAATTTGTGTTATGATGTGTATAGGAAGATTCTAATTTTAAACCTACTTATATTTCATTTTAGTATGCTTATTTTGCTTCACCCATATGCGACGAACAGATAATTTACAGTTAAGTATGGCGTATGATTAACATAAACTTAATTATTTACAAAAAAAATTGAAGTCCTTAATTTCAACAATACTTTCCAGGTTCCATAATATTTGGTAAGAAAATTCAATTGAACTATTTTTAATTATTTCAAACGAGGTTGCATGACAATGCACTTTTATTAAAAGCACATTATTTGCCCATTTAATTTCGTTTCGCCTACACAGGCCGTGAGTATGCTTGAAGTTTCTGCTTATCAAAGAAAATTATGTAATATCGATACTACCTAATATGTCGGAATAATTTAGTAGGACGGTTCTATCTGTTGAATCGAAAATCACTCTTTCATTGGCTTTTCATGAAAAAAAAAAAACAAGTTGGTATAGATATAATCAACGTGTTGCTGTCGTTTTAAAACGCGACTTTGACTTGCAACGTTATTTAGATATCGATGAAGAGAAAACAATGAAAATAATTCTCGGCATATTTATATTGTCTTCACACAACCTCGACATAGGAAGAGGAAACCAAGAAAATCATAGAAAGGAAAGAATAATGCAAACTTTAATAAATAAATTTGATTGAAAACGCTCGTGAGTTCTTTTTATAAACCACTTATTGCTTGTGTGTCCTTTTCATGCGTTAATCTGATATACATATAAAAAAAATAGATTTAAGTGATAGTTTTAAACATGTAATATTTTTTTTCTCTTCAAAAAACATTTTTGAAATATGTTTATCTGTTATAATTTAGACCAGGCCTTCGTTTCCCAAATGTTCTCCAATAAGAAAAAACGGTATGGGGTATGAAATAAACCGTAATTTCGGTTTAAAAGGCCTGTATATTGAACAATTAATTGAACTTCCTTTCGCTTTATTATAGTTTTGTTTTATTCTTTAGCGTTGTTATAGGTTAACATTATAATAATTAATAATAATAATTTGCAAATATATAAAAAAAAAAAAAAAAAAAAAAAAAAAAAAAAAAAGCTTAATACACCGCGAACTAAAAAAAATGTTCAACTATAAATTTAATATTTCGGAATACGCATATATTGTCGTCATTAAGAATGAAAAAAGCACACAACTTCTAATGTGATAAAATTTATTTAACATTTCTTCTAGCTATTTAAATTATTTAACTTTCACCGATTCCAATATGATAGTATACGTCAATAAATTTTGGCGAAATAATTATATTTAATTTAAACATATTTCATTTCATTTTTTTCTCCTTTAGTGTGGCTAATTAAATAAAAGGGCGTATCTCATTGCATTTAAACAATATGATTGACCAACATGTCTCAGGGCCACAAGTAATAGGAAGCGTGACGGAGCGGCGCGTGGACTTTTTCACACCTTTGAACAACATTACACACACTCTCTTAACAGTGTGAAGTTTGTTTAATTTGGTCCATTACATACCAATCATATATAAATTGACAAAAGGACTGTTAATCGAACGTTGTATTTAACTATTATTACATTACATGGTCATGCATTAACTCCTTTAAGCGATGGGGAAGCTTATATAATCAGTTTTACAATGTATATTTTCGACAATATAAACATGTTTTACTGAAACAAAAATCGATAACCTGTTTAAAATTATACGTTAAATGTTTTAGTTTTACAATATGCAGGTTTTTGAACCGAAATTAAGGTTTTATTTCATACCCCGTGTTAGACGGGTTAGTTTCCAGCCACGTAATGATATTAATGTTGAATATAATTATGTTATGTTATACGATATTGCAATATTTCGAAATAATTTTAAACATATTTAACATATTTAGTACACTACGAATATTGTTTCATACGAAAGCTACATTTTTTATGTAATGTTAGTGCTAACACTTAGAACACAATATAATCAGTCCATTTTCACGTTATTTTCCCTAATTACTATTTCACTTCTTCATCTTTCGTCGATTTTTGTCAAAATATAACCTATTTATCTATCTAAATGCCATGAAACACCGTTCGTTCGTACCATCCATCCATCCATCCATCGGGAAAGGTCACCCGAGGGGTCAGAATGGCAACCAGGGACGAGGCTCTGCCGAGTTCCTGATCTCGAGGGTGAGATTTCCATATCTCACGTGGATAACTCTATCGAATGAAATAAGATAATATGCACGTATATGAGGGTATGTGGACATTGGGACATATAATGTATGTAAATATGATACGGGGGCATCCTTTGTAAAGATATAAAAGGTACGGGGACATACAAATGATACGGGGGAATAGTGTGTATTAAAAGATATATACAGTAAATATATAAGGGGTACGGTGGCATAATATGAAGGATATAGAGAGTACGTAGGCATATTACGAAAGCATTTAGAGAGTACGGGGACATATTATGTAAGGATATAGAGGGTATGGGATATATTACATAAGGATATATAAGGTATAGGGATATGATATGAAAGGATATATAGGGTATGGGGATAACAGATATTATGATAAGTATATAGAGAGTGCGTTGACATATTATATAAGGATATATATGAGATATGGAATGCACAATGTACATAAAGAGCTTTCTCACCCACATAACTCATTAGAGTCAATTCGAGTTCTGACTGTTGTATCCACGCAGTTGCCTAACACAAGAGAGATGTTGGTCTTATACTGGTCTTCAACTTTAAGTTTTCAAACTATTTAATATGACTTAAGCTACTTGTGAAATATTTTAGTCACATTTATTATTTTGTGAACTGAAAATGTTTATGATAATTATGATATAATCTCGTTAAAGTGACAAGTGTTTGTGGATATTTAACCTGTGTCATTATGTTGGTCTTGCACCCAGATCTTATCACAATGGGGCTTTCAAAATGCACTAAAAGATATGCATTATTAACGTCGCTCTGCTGATTTAAAGCCAGACATATCAAATTAAATGTCTGGTTACGAATTGAATAGTTTTACATTTTCAAAAGATAGTCGATAAATACAATGTAACGTTATAGATTACAGAGGGTATAGGACCATGTGTTAGTGTTTGCTTGTGAATGATTAGTTTTTTTTCCATTAGTGAATACAACTCCCAGTTCTCTGTTATTAAATGTTATAATTGTTACAACAATTAATTTGAAACATAATTCGTGTCTCTATTTGTATGTTACGTTACCATTATTATTTAATTAAATTAATACTATTTGTATGTTAAGTGACCATTACTCTTTAATTAAATTTATAATAATAACAACATGTTGTTTTTTTTATTTAACTTTAAAAAATAGAACATTTTCTAATATATAATATTGCAATGTTGTCATCACTCGCATGTTCCCATATGCATTCTACATTTCGACCAACAGTGTAGCATGAACTAGCAAACTTTTATAAGACACTTAAAGTGGTTTAATAATCGCTTTTACCATATTTTAAAAGATCTAACTGCCAGATACAACTTTTTTATGAACATCTTCATTTCCGAATATTTAATAACATAAGGTCGTAAGTGCAATAGCTCGGATTACCAAGTCAAAATTATATTTTTGAAATAACAAATACTTTGTTTTATGAGAAAGCAAACTACAGCTTATGTCATATGAGATTGTTGAAAGAATTCACACAGTTGTTACTGTCAGTCCGTTTTTTTCACTTTCCCAAAAACTATGATTTTTCACTTACGACGTTATCATTCTAGACCATCGATATATAGAGATTATTTAAATGCTGGGATGGATTATAGGGAAATCCTTCAAGAGTGGTATAGACGTATGGTTCTTTTTTCACGAACTAGCGTATGAGAGTGAGTGAAAAAAACAAAACACATCTACCATCGAGTGAAGGATTACCCAATAATAGATTCTGGCAGTTAAATAATCTTTTTATTACATTTTAAGTCAGTTTACTGACGCCATCACTCAACGTCGCAACGTTAGTTATTACGTCGCAACGTTAGTTATTATTGTGTTCTGAGTTAGTTTTTAATTTAATATTTAGCGATTATGAATATTCTTGCATCCATCCACCGTGTAATACGCGGATCCCCGTGAGGTTGCCGGGGTAGAATACAACCACTGCAAACACACCATCACATTCAGAGCTATACGTACGCATGATTCAAAATAAAATTGTTTTAGCTTTACCTACTGACGTATGCATCATATTTTCTGGATTAAATAGCTATTTTACTTTAGAATTTCTTATTCTAATATACTGCTGATATGTTGAATATTTGAATGACGCAAACAAAAATCAAAGTGTATACTCGCAAATATGATTAACGAAAATATTCCTAATTTGTTCAATTTCCTACTTTGCGCACGGACGATAACGAACATATTCTTACTTTGTCCCAATTCCTACTTTGCGCACGGACTATTCCGGAATTGAACCGCGCATTTTGAGAATTCCGATAATGCCGCGCATTTTAAGAATTCTTACTTTGCGCAGAGCAATTCCGGAATTGTCCATATTCTTATTTTGCGCATAACATATATATATATATATTATATATATATTTGTAAAATAGCCCATACTGCAAAATTTCAAAATACAGCATTATCAAATCCCGTCCACAAGGTATTGATTAAATTTAAATATTATATAAGTAAACAATACCATAGCTAACCGCTACCACGTGGTTTGCAAACGTCATCATAACGGCAGCTGCCATCAAAATTGTTGTTAGTGTAAACGCATTCATGTTGTTCTGTAAATTATACAAAAACACACAGTGACATAGAGTCCTTTGACGTTTTACAACGAGCGTTCCATAAATAAATTGTATAACATGTGTAATATATACTGAAAAAAATATGTTTAGCAAGTCCTTATGTACATTTAGGTTAAACAAATTGAATGCTATTTTATAATTGAAGTATTATAAAACATTTGCATGACATAGGGCGATATTCTCTTTCACTTTTTAGTTGTGATCCAATGTAAATATCAAAGTTATCTCCCATTTAGTTAAAACATTAAATAACAGTTCTGGATTTCAAACTATAACAAGAGGTCAATGACCTTGAAGCTCTACGGATTGATTTAGATTTTATTTTTAGCCGTGGCGGCCATCTTGAATTTCCGGCCGACCTGAAATTTTGCTAGGATCAATTAGACATCAAGAGCAACATTCCTGTGAAGTTTCATGAAAATCCGTCTAGTAGTTTCAGAGAAGTAGTCGCTACAAGTTTTCATTATATAACTCTATGTAAACAAAGATGGCCGCTGACAGCCATGTTTAACATCTAATCAAAACGATTTTTGACAAGGATCAACATCATGTCATGCTGATCATTTTAGAAAAAGTCCCATATCAATATCGCTTATAGTTTACAAGAAGTAGTCGCTACAAACTTGTATCTTGAAAACCTATTTATAGCCATGGCTGCCATCTTGAATTTCCGGCCGACCTAAAAAAAAAACTGGGATCAATTAGACATCAAGAGCAACATTCCTGTGAAGTTTCATCGTATTTGATCGATGCATGTGTGCATCAGTGTATATTTCTTTACTACTAACGGCATTTGCGTCTTGCCATCGTTAGTATATTGCAAGTATGCATGGAAAATAGTCGTTGCAGTCATTGCAGGTAATTGTATTCCTTAGCTTAACTATGTATAAATTCTTAAAGCCTGTGTAGAAATTGTTAGTTAAAACACTACAGTTAATTATAACATGCAGTCAATTGACACCGTTGTTTCAATTTATCCAACCAAGTAAATGCCTTCCATCAATTACACGCCTCGGGAAGAGGACTGGACTTTCTACATGGCAGTAACGGGCAATTGCGTTGGAATAGGCTTGGGGTTTGAATCCATCCATATGTCACAGGACCTGTCATTCGTAAATGTATATTTTTATATTCATTATTAATAAATACTAGAAGTCTTAACAAGTATATGTTTGCCTTGTTTTCCACTATTTTGAACCCGTATCAAAAAGCCTACGTTACAAATAAATTGCTTATCCATTTTGCAATGACCAGCATGCAAATAGACTATTTTTAAGGATCACACGGCAATCTTGAGTTTTGAAAAACAAACTGTCTGCGTCCCGTTATTTTTTTCTACATAACATGCTTAGTTGTAAATCGTTATTAATAAGTATTTAAACAGTTCAAGAAAATTTCATTTGCATATTATTAAGTGTTCATTATATAGTACAATACTGAATTTAAAGCAAGGGTAGAACAAATTTGATATAATAAGCACACACGCCACCCTGTTTGACAACCACGAAGTTGCCAACATAACCGTGTGTCTCGAAAGCTTACTGGCTAGAAAGCTGGTACGGTTTCTAAAATACCTTGAGTTCCATTTCCGGTTAAGTTGATGCATGATATTTAACCTCCTGTTATAGAAGTTAAACATAGGTTTAAGAGATTTAGTCAGTTACTGTACACTACTTTCTGTGATATTTTTTTTAAATTGATATAGGTAGTCCAAAATCTCCATAAAATTTAGATTGCGAACGCAATAGAAAATTAAACAAGAGCGACGCCTAACGGAGTTTTATACGCCCGTTTCCTAAAGTTTTTATGTTTAAAGCATTTTATAAGTCAATAGGGATGTTGTTTAACCAAGAACACTATTTGTATAACATTTCAAGACTGTATATCAAATATTCGTAAATAACAGCTGGGAAAGGAATTTGTCATGATCAGGTTACAGTGACCTTGTCCTACTAAACTTAAAATTAATAGATTTTCTTGTTTTAACATGGGTACTATTTCTGTAAAGTTTCAACATTGTAGGTCTAATAGTTACAAGTTACAGTGAGGAAAATGTCTTAGGATTTAGTCATTGTCAGTTCAATGACCTACTGAACCCAAAAGTAATAGGCTTCCTCCTCTGACCAATTACAATGCGCCTATGAAGTTTAATAACTGTTTTAGGGATTGTCATTTCCAATGTATATGTCCATATGAAGACATGGCGACCTTGACCTACCAAGCCCAAAGGTGATAGAGTTCCTCCTCTCACCAAGGGAAATGTATCTAATGTATCTACAAAGTTTCATGAGTGTCGGTATTATACTCCTAGTATACAACTTGGAATATGTAATGGTGACCTTGTCCTAGTGACCCCAAAGGCAACAGGGTTCTTCCTTTTTCCAAACGCAATGTAGCTATGAAGTTTCATGAGTGCGGGTGCTGTAGTTTCACAGTTATATTGCAGAATGTGTATTTCCATATACGGTCATGGTGACCTTGACATTTGGCCTACTGACCCCAAAGACAATACCGTTCTTTCTCTTTCCATCGTCAATGCAAATACGAAGTTTCATCAGTGGGGGTGTTATGGTTTTGACGTTATTTTGCAGAATGCATATTATCACATAATGTCACAGTGACCTTGACCATTGAACTGCTAAGCCAATGAAATACAATATTTTCTCTTACCAAGGGCAATGTAGCTACGAAGTTTCATGAGTGTAGGTGTTATGGTTATGAAGTTATCCCACGAAATTACTATTTACATATAATGTCACGGTGACCTTGTCTTTTGACCAAATGACCCAAAAGGGATCCACTTCTGGTCAAAGTCAATAAACCTATGAAATTTCTTCAGTCTGGGTGTTATAGTTTCGAAGTTATCGCGAGAAATGCCTATTTATTGTGTGGAATAGATGATTCCATATAAGGTCACTGTGACCTTGACCTTTGACCTACTGGCCTTCAAAACAATAAGGAACTTCCACCCAACTAGGGCAATGTAACTATGAAGTTTTATGAGTGTAGGTGTTACGGTTTTAAAGTTATTGTGTGGAATTCATATTTCAATAAAAGGTCACTGTGACCTTGACCTTTGACCTACTATGCTCAAAATAAATTGGGTTCCTGCTTTCAACAAGGGCGATGAACCTATAAAGTTTCATGAGTGTAGAAATTACGGTTTTAAGTTATCCTGTGGAATTCATATTTCTATATAAGGTCAGTGACCTTGACCTTTGAACTACTGACCCCAAACATCAGTGTTTATCCACTATCATGGGAAACGTATGCATGACGTGTTAAAGGTGTAGGTGTTTTAATTTTGAAGATATCATAATGAATGCATTTTTCTGTATAACGTCACTGTGACCTTGACCTTTGACCTACTGGCCCCGAATGTGACAGTCTTCCTCCGTTCATCTAGAGGGCTGGCGTAGCGCAGTCGTTAGCAAGGCGGATTCGTAACTGGGGGCCCCGGGTTCAATCCTCCGTGGTGCCACTGAGTTTCGTCGGTGTGTTCTTGGGCAAGACACTTTCCCTTAGCCTCGTCCGTCGGATGGGAACGTAAACCAGGCGGTCCCGTGTATCGGTCTATCCTCCGAGCACGTTAAAGAACCATAGGAATCTATTCGATAATAAGAGTAGGGCACGGTTCCCGGATTTCTATGTATCCTTCCCCTCTCTCTGAGGCGGTTGTAAATAACCTATACTGTGTTGATGAGCTGTTAAACAACATTCAATCCAATTCCTCTCATCTAGGGCAATGTACTTTGTTTTATGAGTGTAGATGTTATGGGTTTGAAGTTACTGTGCAGAATGTATATTTCCGTATTAGGTTTAGGGTACGAAACATCCAACTTCCTGTGATATGATATTTTGCAATTGGAAATGTTCCCACTCTAACTCTATTTAACCGGGAAATGTTCCCACTCTAACTCTATTTAAACGGGAAATGTTCCCGCTCTAACTCTATTTAACCGGGAAATGTTCCCACTCTAACTCTATTTAACCGGGAAATGTTCCCACTCTAACTCTATTTAATCTATTCCGCGGTATGAAACATCCAACGTTAGGGTATCGTTGAATATCTTGAGTTCGTGGAGATCATACGTTCGTGGGTGCCATTTAAATATCGACCTCTCGTACAACAGTGACCTCACCACGCGAGATTGCAGTCTTCAAAACAAAGTCAAATATTATGCCATCATTTGTGTACAATCTAAGAAAACATGCTTTTCAAACAGGTCAAACAGGTCAAACAGGTCAAAAATGTCAAAAGAAAATTAAATTTCTAAATGCATTTACACTAACTCCAAATATACACCTCATGAAAATCCCCATAATTTAGTATTTTACTCCATCACAAACATTTTATATTGTCCTTCGTCTGCTTTACTGACATAATGACATTCCCAGTACACGAGTGACGTCATCAAGTTAAAATACCAAGGCCAATACTTTTGCACTATTAGTTGTATTGTCAACCCTTTGGTGTTTGTGATGTCGTTTGCATTTATTATTACTTTTGCCTTTTTGTTTGTCTGTTTGCGTGTTTGTTTCTGTGTTTTGTGGTTGACTGTCCTCCTTGAATGCTACTTTCCCTGTCCAATCTTTTGATATTTCTTTACAGTAACAGTTTAATTAGATTTTAAGCAATGAAAAAATGAAGGTTGTGTTTCCTTTTTTTATCGATATTTTTCATTCCCTGTGACACATTCAACTTAAAACTTATCACTATATTGCAATTCTTGGAAATAAGAATAGTACAGAATATATATTTAGGTAGATTATAGTTGTCTATACAAACTTTTTTTTTACTTGTCTGTAAAGTTATGTAATCTAAAAAGACGTGTATATATGATAAAGCTCATATGATCCGAGTCTTTCTATTACATTTACTCCAATTTCAGCTGAAAATCAAATAAAAATCAATTCAGAAAATATTTCATTAACTACTGTCACGCCTGTCAAGCATTTACATGAGTTTAAGGCCTTACACCTTGTGTCTTTGCATCTGAGGGAGACCATTCACAAAGTTAAGATTATTTAAATGTCATTTTGTATTATCACTTGGCCGTAGCAAATGTCCCATATAAAAACATTGCAATAACTATAATATTGAAAATAGAAGATAAAGAATCACTGCAAAAGTTCAGTAACATTTTTTAATATTTTATTATCATGTTGATTCGCAGCAGTCACGTGACCGTTTAGGTCCACGAATATTCAATATTCAAGGGTAAGAAACGTCCAACACACTGGATATTTCATACTCGAAACTGGGTACGAAACAACCAGGTTATGAAACATTAAAGGGTACAAAACGTCCTGCAGCCCTTGGTTAGACATTATTGTACAAATGACTGGAAGTTTTATAGTTTTAGTATCTTACAGCAATAACAACATTATTTTATTTTGGCCTAAAACACTTTTCGTTTTAATTTTAGAGGAGATGATGAAAAGGGCAATACAGCAGTCAGAAAAGTTTGTTCTTCTATAGGCAAGTTGAGGGCGTTGCTTCCGGAGCCATTTCTTTCGGCACAGAGTGCCACATGATTGTACAATAAGTGACTCAAAAAAGTGTGGTGAAATCCCTTAGAGTTAGTGTTAAAGAGGATGCGCTCACTATTAGGGTTTCGTCAAACAAATCCAACGTTAAGATAGATTAAAACATAATGTAGTGGAAATGGTGCTTCTGTGAATTGTAGAGGCTCTGCAAAAAAAGAGAATGCCGAAAACTCTGATATACTGTAAGGTGTTCCCACATTGAAGATGTATCAGCTATCTTTAAATACTTAATGAAAGAGTGACCAGAAGTTGCAGCGTCTGTTCGAGATGACAGATGACAAAAAAAAGTAAGGTTGATGCTGAAGGATCCACCCAGCTGTTATAATAAGTCAAAACTACTAGTGCATTGTGAATGGGAATATATATAGTGAACTGCACCAGTCTCATTTTTTCTGGTGTTCCAAACAATTATCGGGAAAAAAACAGTGATACCAATTATTGAAATTCACTAATCTCAACCGCAGATCAAGAGTGATTACAAATTGACACCGATGTATAATTTCTCATTTAAAATAAATACGTTGATTTATTACATCTTTATTGTTGAAAAATCGCGAGAATAACCACCAACTTAAAAATAAGTTAAATAACTGTGACGTTGAGCCATGATGTCAATAACGTGTTGCTACTGTCGACTTCATCCACCAATAATGTTCAAAAAGCATTTAACATTTCACTCTCAGTTAATATCATAAATACATTTAAAATATAATATAAAAGAGATTCTTGAACTGCTGGGTTGGATTATAGGGAAATTCTGCTTTCGATTCCCGCGTGGATCCCCCTGGCAAGAATCGGGCGACTGCTTATCGGGGCAGAGGATTGTCAACGTCCAAGAGGAGTTATTGGATAATGTCCTAAGTCCGAGATTTGTAATGTGTAAACTGTCTTACAAAATATGTTCTTCTGGCAAAATGGACTGAAAATGAGCCATAATTAAGCCATAAATGAGAACGTTTATTGCGGTAGCCGCCAAATAACATTTCTGTTTTGGTGTGCGTAAAACCCAATTCAGGTCTTGTTTCCACACGCCGACCATCTGGTGAAGGATATCTCTGTAATCAATCCCAACAGTTGCATGTATCTATATATTGCATCTGCTGAGAAAACGTGACATCATACTTGCGCTTGAATATAATATCAAAACTTGGGTAAGACCAACATATCTAGCCGCTGCCCGGTTAAATTGATTTGATATCCGGTATGCAAGAAAATCTAGAAAACATGCTTTATATTGTCTTCATACTGTTGTTTGCAACAAATCGTTAGCATACCTTACTTTTGCATGTGTCTATTATTTTATAAGCAAATTTTCCTTTGAAACCAAGTATTAACAATGGCAAAGCAATGTTATTTTGTTTTTACTTAAATAAAATAATTTAATAGCATATCGTAACAGTAAAACTTCCAGCACTGCAGTTTAACACTTGGACATCAATGTCTGGCACACTGTGTTTTGCTTATAATGGTGCAAACGCTTAAACATTACTTGAGGTCTGTTAAAAAATATCTTCGTTTATGGGAACACGATCCTGCTTATTTTCCCTTCAAAATGCATTTTTTTTAGCTCTATTATCACAGAAGTGAAGTGAAGTCACTACTACTCAGAAACTACCGGATGGAGTTTCATGAAACTTTAACACAAGATGGTCACCAAAGTTATATTGATGTCCCCTAAGATGATTAGTATGACAATCATGATACTGGTTATTGGCTGCTATATTTACATAGGGCTATATAGGACAAACTTGTGGCGACTACAGTACGCCTCTAAAACTACTTGATGGATTTTCATAAATGTTGCTCTTCAAGTCTGCTTACTTTCTGTTGAAATGTAGTGATTTTCCAAAACATCTATGCATGTCCCATCAAAATTTACTTGACTGCCGTAATTAAGAAATTGAGAATATATCTTACATAAGCATCGAACAATTGCCAATGCGTTTTCTGATCTAACTCGTATTTCTTAATATTTATAAATAGATGTTTCATAGCCTTTAGAGTTTAACCGCACAATGCTTCTGGTTAATGGTAAAATATATCGTAAGCCGTTTTCACAAGTAATCACTATTTAGCGATATTACTAATTCAATTACCAATATCGCTAATTCAATTACGGATATCGCTTATTCAATTACTGATATCCAAAGTTAATTGGCGATATCAAAAAGTATTTTTTGAAATTCAATTAGAGATATCAATTCAACTACAGATACCTCTAATTCTATTTTCGATATAACTTATTCAGTTAGCGATATCGCTAATTCTATTTTTGATATAACTATTCCAGCTAGCGATATCGCAAATTCAATTTCAGATATCAACAATTAATTTTCATTTCTGATATCGCTTATTGAATTTTTGTTATCGCTGATTCAGTTTTTGATATCACTAATTCTTATACTAATATCAAAATTTGTATTAGTGATATCAATAACTGAATTAGCGATATCAAGGGTTAAGTTTGTACAGTCAGTAGAGGGATACAGGCCCTTTTGGGCCTCATGTTATAACTTTTAAAGGAGAGTGTATCATGTTAATTCCACTATGGGTACGAACTGTGCACCACTTGTCGCAGATTTGCTTTTATTTTGCTATGAAAGGGATTTCATTTTGAGTCTTTCACCAGATACCCAGGCAGATGTTATTGAAGCTTTTAATGACACCTCTCGGTATCTGGATGACATACTGAACATTGACAACCCTTTCTTTCCAACTATGGTTCATAATATTTATCCTAAAGAGCTTCAGCTTAATAAAGCTAATGTATCTGATAATAACGCTTCTTTTCTTGATTTAGATCTCTCGATTAAAAATGGTGAAATAATTAGCAAAATCTATGACAAGAGAGATGATTTTAATTTTGACATTGTTAATTATCCCCACTTGGATGGGGATGTTCCCCGAGCAACTTCTTATGGGGTGTATGTGTCTCAACTTATTCGTTTTTCAAGAGCTTGTACTCGAGTTGAGGACTTTAATATTCGTAATCTTTGTATAACTAAAACGCTACTCAATCAGGGTAACCGTTACCATAAACGTCTTAAAATCTTTGCAAAATTTTATTATCGTAACCCTGATCTTCTTTCCAAATATAAAAGTAATTTAAGGTCTCTTCTGCGACAAGGACTATCACAACCTGACTTCTATGGTGATGTGATTTATAAACTTCGTAAGATTCATGGTCATGATCACTTTCATACTATCTTTTTTAAACTTGTTAAAAATGTTATCAAAAGAGGTTATGACCCTATCATTTTGCAACGTACTGCATGCTTGGTGGTGGACCCTTTTACAGTTCGCCACTATGTTTTCCTCTTTAATTGTACGATGACCGGACAGGCTGTGGACCCTATGATGACGCCTACCTAAAGCCCATTGGGACGGTGGCGTTTGATGTTTGTCTATAATCTTTCCTGTCGTGCCCTTAATGGTTTATTCTATTGTTGCTCTGGCTTCTGCCAAGTCATTGAGTACCTTCATTGTGGCTTTCTAGGCTATTGTTTTTTTGTATTATATTTACACGAGCATATTTGTGTTTTACTTATATTGCCTATTGATGCTGCCTTGTTGGTTAGAGATTTAATCATGGCGGGGATTTCTTTATTTACACTGTCCTGTTTTAATGGGTTGACAGTAGGGTAAGTGTGAGGTTTGGTGCACCCTAGAACCGGTTTAAACCCCCAGTGGCCTACTTTGCCACTGACCGTTCCAAGGCGGTAGCCCTGTTGTCAACCCTTTTGTGTTTGTGATGTCGTTTGCATTTTTTATTACTTTTGCCTTTTCGTTTGTCTGTTTGCGTACTTTTGCCTTTTCGTTTGTCTGTTTGCGTGTTTGTTTTTGTGTTTTGTGGTTGACTGTCGTTCTTGAATGCTGCTTTCCCTGTCCGATATTTTTATCCTTCATTCTATATTTGTCTTAATACCAAGAGAAACAAAGAGTGTCGGACAAAATATTTTAAATTACAACTGAAAATCTTTCAAATTCTCCATGAGCTGGTTTTCAGGACTTTCAGTCTTTTGATTTTCTTTTTTAATTTGGTATTGAAGACCGGATATTAGCGAGTTTAAGCTAAGCTATGGCCTTATTGCCGACTGACCGTTCCAATTCGGTTACCCTGTCTTTTTCACTTTTTTATGTCATGTATTGTCCTTTTCATTGACGTTTTAAATATGCTCATTTATTTCGGTTTGGACCCCAATATGAAATACTAGATATAGTATGGATAATGTGCATTCATTTGCAAAGTTGATGTAGATTGAATAACTTGAACAATTTACTTGGCCCTGAATTAATTGATTAAAGCATTACTGGGATCGTTATATAAAGCATTACTGGGATCGTTATAATATAAGCAAGTTTTCCCAGAGTCAATACTTTCTTCCTTATAAATTGTGCCTATGTTTAGGTTTAAGTGAATGAAACGTACACTGTCGAAATATATGGTTCTTTTAAAGACATTCAAAGAATAACTAAGTAATCTTTTCTTGGTTTAAAAGAGTACTTCAAACAAGAAAAGCATTGCATATATGCTTTGTACAGTATTGCATACGTCATGAATCAGACTGTGTCTAATTGCCGAGATAATTATCTTAACATTTAAATTTGGCGTGGAAATAAAAACAAAACATTAGCATATCTATATCTGTAATATGTATGATTCAGAAATAATAATGGTTAGTTTGACTATTAAAAATCCCCATCGACATTGGCTTGAATTGTTTTAATGCTAGTCTTTGTACAATGTGAGCTTAGCAAATCAATACATTTGTGTTTAGTGTGCATGATTACAAGAAAGTCCTGTTTCTTTGTATTCATGTTCATATATCCATTGATTCTAACCTCTGATCTTATTTGTCACCCTGTTCCTATGGGCAGTGTACCAGATGGCAATATTTAGGCTATTGCAGTATTACAATGTTGGAAATCAACATTGAAAAAATATATTAGGTTAAAACAAGCTTCTTAACATTTCAAAACAGAAGTGACATGTGTGTAAGTAAAGTGCATTATAATCATGATAATTACTCTTCAAACATGAGCACATTTTTAATATTAAATTTATTAAACGAGTTGGATAAAAGTATATGATGCGAGGCTATGCCGAATATCATATCAATTTTATCCGAAAGGCTTAATAAATTGAATATTATATAGTCACGACATTGAGATACTATTTGTCATATAACTCCAAAAAAGCCCCATAAGGAATATTGTTTATTGCTCATGTTGGTTCTATATATACCGTTGTCGGTTGACGACATCGTATATATCTATGATGACGTCGTTTGTTCACTCGGTTTTCTCCGTACGCCACCGAACAAGGGTGGTACGTCGTCGAATACCGTTATCCGATATTTTAAACGGGTATTGGAATCGACGAGGCAATTCCGACGCACACCTAGCTGAACGGAAAGTACCGAAAAACAACATTCATTTGCATGTTTATTTCATTAGTGTAATATGATAAATACATCATGGCTTTCACATAATAATCTACATTTCATAGATCTAAACCATTTATACGTCTAACACCTTTAAATCTTTATTCGGCAACCTCAATCCATTTCCTTCCAATAATTTTACCAGAGTTTTCAATAACGGCTCAAAATTTGAATTAACACCTCTTGGATCACCTGTTTGAGAAAATATCATGTAACATCTCCATTTAGACATCGTTTAATTCAATCTAGACGCGGAGTGTTTCACTCTAAAAGTAAGTGCAATGCTAAGAGGTGCATTTGTTGCAATTATTTATATTGCAAGTCCAATAATAAATCAATTCTTAATGGTAGAACATTTAATATATGTCTAGCTTCAAATGTTCATTGACCCACTTCTCACGTCATTTATGTTTTGACTTGAAATGCACCACGTTGTGGACAAACAGGTCGTTCCTTAAAAGTGCTATTCCGTGAGCATACATATAATGCCTGCAATACCAAAACGTTAAAGTATTACCTGTACCAACAGTTTCGTCAGTCGGGTCATAGTTTTAGTAACGTCACTATTCAATCTGTTGAATATATAATTTATGATAATGATGCAACCACAAACTTTAAAATAAAAGCTGATCATATAGGAAAGTTAAAGTGGATGAAAAACTTGCAGACACCATTTCCACTGGGCCTTAATGCCAATATTTATCAACACGGAAATATTTCAAAAGAGCTTTATATTGACATTTTTTGCAAAAGTTTCCATTCGGAAGCGTAAATCTAGGTCTCATGGTTGTAGACATCAAAATCAATCACAGAAGGCAATCTATACTTCGGACCTTTAGAAAACAAATGCAGAATACGTTTATCTATAACATCATAATTTCCAGTAATGTCACGACCGGCCGAAGCATAGCAAAATAATCTAGATGTACTACACTCGCATTCCTTAGGAGTGTTATTTATTATATCAAGGTCAGACACTATTTTGTTATAATTGAAAATCATATTTCTAATTGTTTTTTTTGTACTTATAACAAATTATAGGATTTTCAGAAATTTTGAAATATTTAGAAATAGAATCAACAACACGATTATCTCGAAAAAATACTTGGTATATCAATAAAAGCAATGCCCTTATTAAGACAATTTTTTAGAACATTTCGTGATCAGACTCCTTTTCAATATGGGGTCGGAGAACATGCTGCCTGTAGCTTTGAATTACGGAAGCAGTGTTATACAAAGGATCTGTTCGAATGAACATTTTGTCTGCGTCCTCATCAGCTTAAGGGAAGAAATGGATAGAGAGGTGAAACAAGAAATCATCGATTGCTTTCCAGACTGTTTGAACATAGTATGAAATCAGCGACTTACATAGTAATACGTGATGTCCGTTTGATGTTACCATTACGCATGTCGTGGTCAGATCGGCCAATCCATTGAGGATTTTAGTATTAAATGGTGTCGTAGAGAACATTCTTACCCTAACTCCCTTTCCACTTGGAACAATACTATTTTAACATAATAGATACCCGTATTAACTTCTATACGGCTAACCCCTCCCTTCTTCCCCCTAGACCTAGGATTTAAAACCCGGAATCCAGGAATTTCATAATAAGTTTGTTTTATTCCTGCTGATAAAGCATCTAATAATAACATTATTGTTTGACACCTCCATTATCTCAGGAACTCGAGAGTACTAATTCGTATACTCCAGTGCAATCTACTGAAGATAATGTTGTTTCGACGCGTATCACTCAGTGCAAGATGTTCAAGGCTGGAATTGACGAAAAGAAGAACAGACTTCCAACGATGTACTGGATTCTTAAATTACACAAACAACCATATGAAGCCCGTTTTTCCCAATTCTAGTTCTTGCACAGCTACAAATATCTCCAAACGTTTAGCAGCTTGCCTTACTGCCGTTAAAGATAACATTAAATAATAGTGTGCTAAAGCTAATGAAAACTCTGTAATTAATTTATTTCGGTCTATTATATATTCAGGCGACGTTCTTGATAAAAGTTGCAATCAACGTCAAGCTTCAATTATAGGTTATTATGTTTTTTCTACATTATATACAACTTAACCACACAACCTTATGTTTATTGCTCTTATTCAAAAAACATTGCTTGGGAAAATACCACATTTTTGGCCTGTAATAATATTAAAGCGCTTTTTACTAACAGCAGTTTGGACAATTACACTATGTAGTTTTTCTTTTAGATAATATTTTCGTCAGGTATGCAACTACAGATTATAGATAGTTTATAAATTGTTGGTATCCCTATGGGTACGAACCCCTTTTCGCAGTTATGTTTTTATTTTGTTACGAAAGAGATTTCAAGTTGAGTCTGTTAACAGATACCATGCAAATATTATTCAAGACTTTAATGACACCTCTCGGTATTTGGATGACATATTGAACGTTGACAACACTTTCTTTTCTACTATGGTTAATAATATATATCCTAAAGAACTTCACATAACAAAGCTAATATTTCTGATAATAAAAGTAGATATAAAAATCGAACAGGACAAGTAGCATTCAAGGACGACAGTCAACCACAAACACACACACGGAAACAAAAAACGACGTTAAATAAATACTGAAAATGTGATCCTTGGAAGCAACAAACACAAACAAGAGAGAAAAGTAGCAGACTCGGTTTTATTGAGCCTGTTCATGAGAGGTAATTATAAGATGCAACATCTCTCACGCCTCCTAGCAGCGGATGAAGATGAATAAAAGGCCAACTAAGTCATCACAAACACGAAAGGGTTGACAACAGGGCTACCGCCTTGGAACGGTAAGTTTCAAAAAAGCCGCTGTGGGTTTAAACCAGGTTCTTGGATGTACAAAACCTCACACTTAACCTACCGTCATCCCAATAAAATACCCGTCATGAACTATTCTCCTACCAACAAAGCCGCACCAATAGGCAATATAAGTAAAACACAAAGATGCTCGCCTCTTCTCGATTTACGTCTCTTTATTGAAAATGGTGGAATAATTAGCAAACTCTATGTGTTTGTGATGTCGTTTGCATTTTTGTTTCTTTTGCCTTCTTGTTTGTCTGTTTGCGTGTTTGTTTCTGCGTTTTGTGGTTGACTGTCCTCCTTGAATGCTGCTTTCCCTGTCCGATCTTTTTTATATTTCTCTATGACAAGAAAGATCATTTTCATTTTGTTATTATTAATTATACACATTTTGTGTCTCAACTTATTCGTTTTTCTAGAGCTTGTACTCGAGCTGAGGACTTTAATATTCGTAATCTTTGTATAACTAGAAAGCTTCTCCATCAGGACTACCGTTACCATAAACTTCGCAAAACAATACGCCGCTGGACATTGGTGGTGGTGTAATAAGTATAAAGGTAGCTATGTCCACCGCCATATGCATGCCATCTTCGGTATTTTTAAAATTCAGTACTATTGAGTTTATGAATATTGAGTTCTTCTCAACCCGGGGCTAGTGGGTGTGAGCGGTAACAAGCATATTTCACTACCGTTCATGAACGTCTCAATCAAACGGAGACTGCACTTTTTCGTATGTATCGTGTTCGGCCGTTTCCAAAGGTCCACTCTCATACTCTTTTATTATCGTAACCCTGATCGATCTTTTTCCAAGTATAAGAATTGAAGAACTCTTTTGCGACAAGGACTATCACAACCTGACTTATATGGTGACGTGATTTACAAACATCGTAAGATCCTTGGTCATGATCACTTTCATAATATCTTTGTTAAACTTGTTAAATTGTTTATCAATTAGCGGTTAGGACCCTATCATTTTGCACCGCACTGCATGCTCGGTGGTGGACCCATTTACAGTTCGCCACTATGCTTTCCTCTTTAATTGTGCGATGACCGGACAGGCTTTGGACCAAAACCCAAAATGACGGTGACGTTTGATGTTTGTCTGCAATATTGTCTTGTCGTGCACTCATTGGTTTATTCTCTTGCTGCTCTGACTTCTACCATTGTGTCATTGTGTTCCTTCTGTGTGGCTTTCTATGCGACTGTTTATTGTATTTATATATACACGAGCATCTTTGTGTTTTACTTATATTGTCTATTGATGCTGCCTCGCACAGTATGTGATAACAATCAGGATTCTCATATATTTAGTGTATGAAACACCATTTGACAAGGAAGCTGATCTGGAACTGAGGATTTCTAATAACTCAAATAATTGATTATAGTATTACTAATCAATTAGTATAGTTCTTGCCAACCAATGAGTGCTACTAATAACCATACGTATTAATATTTATTTATAACTGAAAATGCTTGTGCATTCAAAACTGTTTTAGCGTTCACATATAATGGGCAGAACCTGCTTTAAGCAGAAGTATATTTAATAAATAGTATCTTAAATTTAATTAAATAACACGTATTGCATACGTCGAGCATTGTAACATTATGAGAATATATATGGAGCACTTTAACAACGTTCAGGAAGCGCTACGGCGTCAAAGTCACAATAGACTCCTATGCTTGTTTTTTGGCATTTCAAACGATTATGGATATAATCCTGCTCGATGTTCCAAGTTCATATCAACACATATATGTTATATAGGAATAAACATTCCATGCCCACTCTCCCTTTATATCTAGATAGATATAGCTGATTTGGTCTAGAACCCTCTTACCTGGTGAATTGCAGAGGTTCTGCAAATTCTATTGTAATTCCTCCATTTTTCCAAGATCATTTTTTCTGCCATCACTCAAGTAGCACCAATAACAATACAGGCATGATGATCAAGACCTTTATTGAGCATGGTAAAAATTACGCAATGAACATGAATTCGAAGGGATTTTACACCTCTGTCTGGATGAGCAGTGACCCCATTCTTGTACGGGAACCACACGGGGCGTTAAGCGTATTGTTTGCTAATTTCTCTGGATGTGGACTTTATTGTTAGAGATTTCCTTTTGATGAGATGTACTTTAATTACACTGTTCGTCAATGTGGGCGTTAAAAACCAGATAATAGCGAGGTTGTGTACACATAAAATCGATTTAAGCTAACCTGTAGGCCTTATTGCCCACTGACAGTTCCAAGTCGGCAACCCTGTATTCACCACTCTTTATGTAACGTGTTGTCGTTTTCATTGACATTTTAAATATGCTCATATTTCGGTTTATGGCACAGTGAGGACCTACGGTGCCACTGCGTTAGATTGCTGTGGTTTCTATAGGACCATTTTTTCAGATTTTTCTAATACAAGTTATGGGCTTGAAATAAAACATAAACGTTAATACTTTGAAGTATTTATTTTCCATATCTTACACTGTAAAGCATTTCTAATAATACGGAACTTTCTCGTCCTTCGAAAGCTCTTACACGTACACTAACTTCATTGGCGTCTTCCTGAAGAAGAAGAATATATGTATTAAGTTAACAAGCATAATAGCAACTCCATGGGGTAAAGTTTGTAATTGTTTTTTCGAACATTGGAAGTCCAGGTCAACTTCTGCATCCGTTCAGTCTATGCGGTGTCTATACTGTCCGAAGGAAGGAGTTATTCAGTCAGAATTGTTAGCATTGTTTAAAGTTGTCGCATTGACAATAATGCATGGGCTGACGTATATTTTATATAGGTTCTTCAATACAAATTCCTACAATTGAAAAATGAAAATCCCTATCTACTCTATCTAATGTGTTTTCGATCCGTTACGCTAACATAGGCATTCGTATGTGACAAATGTATCACAAACATGAAGCTGTCGTGGATTTCTTTCAAGACACGGACATTGCATACCCTGTATTTAGCGCCGAATACCAATAGAAACTAGTTTAACCCTTAACCTGTTACATATATATATATGGTAAAGAATAGTACACGTCTTACAAGACCCTACTGGCATGGGCGCATTAAGCGCATGCTTATAGTATAATGTGTTTGTTTTTGTAACGTTATGTATGTATCCTGAGGAAGGCGATTAAAGCGAAAGCACTCGATATTTGTTAGTTTAAGCACTGTTTGGTTGATAATTTGTCTCACATTTATATATATAATCAACTTTTCTTTCTTTGAATTAAGACCGTTCCTTTTATGTGACAAAGGGATGTTTTGGGGGAAGATGACTGAACGGCAGCCGGACATTGTAAACCATGATCAACCTGTTACTCGCATGCTGATGTGGGTTTACGTTGGACGCAAAGGCTATTATAGTCGTACTTAGCGGGTTAAGGGTTAAAACTGACGGCGACTTCAACGCAATGCGTGACGGTATGTGCTCCTCTCTAGCAACTTAACAATCATTGTTATTTAATGATAATAAATGACTTGATCAATTTTTATATACACAACAAACCTTCCAAGTAATATATTGTACTCATCAGTGGAAATCATTGTTTCAGGCTCTACGTGTTACTTGGAGGTTGAATTTAATCCAGATTTACTAGTTTTCTCTGCCATTTTTGTATGTGTATATATGTTTCATTTTGCAGTCATTGGATGATACTTAAATCAGACAATTACAAACCATGGTCATATAAAATCCACACTCAATTTTGGAGGAACTATACATCTTAGTAATACGCACCTTAACCCTAATATATTGTTAATTGCTTCAAGCCATATTGATTTTATTGTTTTCTATGTCCAGCAAACATCAATTTTATTCTCATAATTCCAACCATCATGACCATTGACTTACTTTTTGTAAACAGTAAAAGTGTTAATTGATAAAAAAAAAACGCATTTCCGAATCGAATCAAAATATTAAAACACGTCCTACTGGCATTGTCATACCGATACTGGACACTTTATGTTCACCATAAGGTACAACACCTTTCAAGCAGCTATCCCGCCAAATTTTATACAAACCACTTACCAGCGGATTCAAACCCGCACCTAGGACACCAACTTCGATGCAGCGCATCGCACAATAGCCGGCGCCTCAGACCCCTCGACCACCTAGCCAACCTAAAAATAGTGGTTTCGGTAGACGGGTCATACTAAGGTCGTACTACTGAAAGTGTCGGATATCTTCGTACCTTTCCGTCAAATAACGACAACCATAGCGTATAATTTATATGATAGAGGATTCACTTTATATGATTATTACCTCAGGTGTATATATAACATTTTACCATAGAAAGACGCCAGATCATACTGATACACTGAATTTATATATATATTGTATTATTTGTGAATTAAATTCAGAATAGCGAACTTCCTGTAACGTGGGATCTATAAGATACAAGTACAAACATTGAATATTATATGTGGAGAAAATGTTGTACAAACTACTTACCAGCGGATTCGAACCCGCATCTAGGACAGCAACTTCGTCACAGCGCCTCGCACAATAGTCGACGCCTTAGACCCCTCGACCACCTAGCCAACCTAAACAAATTGGTTTAACCTGCTAGGCCAAACCTCTGAATTGGAGCATCGAATTAAGTGTGACCAACTCATAATTCATTTTAGGCATATAAAGTTACGGGTATCTTATTAACCTAATCCTATACTTTTTATCGGCACATATACAATTGTAAATGGCCAGAACATCTGGATAGAGTTTTGCAGTGGATCCATTCCAACTACAAATCAATAGTGTTAATATTTACTGGTCTTTTAGGATCATCAAGCCCAGTCTTTGTAGAATATCGCTCAAGCAGGTGCTAGGAGGCGTGAGAGGTTTTGCACTTACCATTACCTCTCATGAACAGACTCATTAAAACCCAGTCTGTTACATTTATCTCGTGTGTGTGTTTGTTGCTTCCAAGGAATCCACTTTTCAGCATTTAGTTTCTTTAAATATCCGTGAGGTGCAAATACTGATTATATAATGTATAGAATTATGAAACATGATCACGTCTTGCAATTTAACAAATGAAAGGTTACGTTTGGTACTGATTTGGAATTTGTGTTTCTTATGTCCAGACATGTCAGAGAATCTGTAATGCTGTAGCATATGTCGACATATATGTCTACTTGCCTGGGCATGCCATTAAAGTGCAAACGGCGAACCTCTCTCCACAGAAACACCGGTTACAGTCTTTTTTGAATGATTGGCCTACGTTGTACTTAGTTCCATTATGATAGCATCCTGAAAGTAAATAAATAAACATAGTCAAACATAGCCTTTGAATTTGAGGTAGTTATAGAGTATACTTGGTTTGAACGGTTAATAGCATCCTAAAAACGTATATAGGGTACGACAAAACAATATATTGAAACTGTTAAATTGTATTTTTCAGAAATATTAAAGTCAGTCGAACATATGTTGTTTCATCCAGCACGGCTTACTTCAGCATAGTGTACATTTTGGCATAAGTGGGTTATTTCCCTCTGCTGTAAATTCAGCTTTTGTATCAGCAATGCGATGATCTTGCATACCAGACAAGGATATCCGCCATTTTACCGGGCTAGATTTTTCCATCTCACCCTAGGGTCGAGATAAAATGGCGAAATGCAGGAAAACATGCAAAACGTTAGTAACTGGCGGCGTCAACGCACAACATGTCTCTGATATGCAATAAAAAAAGAATCTACCATGGGTATTCGGTTCAGATAGAGAATTCCAATCATTATAATGTACTGTATTTTCTTTGAATTAAGACCATTCCATTTATGTGACAAATGGGTGTTTTTGGGGAAATGAGTGAACGGCAGCCGGACATTGTAAACCATGATCAGCCTGTTTCTCGCAGGCTGATCTGGGTTTACATTGGACGCAAATGCTATTATAGTCGTGCTTAGCGGGTTGACGGTTAACATTGATGGGGTCTTCAACGCAATATGTGACATATGCGCTACTCTCTATCAATTTGACAATCATTGATATTTAATGATAATAAATGACTTCATCAATTTCTGTATACACAACAAAGCTTAAAGCAATTGCAAGTAATATATTGTACTCATCAGTGGAAATCATATTTTTCAGGCTCTACTTGTTATTTTGAGGTTGAATTTAATTCACATTTAATAGTTTTCTCTGCCATGAATGTATTACTTGTATGTTTCATTTTACAGTCATTCGGATGAGACTTAAATCAGTCAATTAAACTCTAAAACGATATATAGGGTCCTATAGAAACCACAGCGTCCGAACGCAATGGCATCGTAGGTCCGCACTGTACTGCAAACAAGGACTAGAAACTACAATGAAAGAGACAAAAAACAACAGAAAGGGTGGTGAAGACAGGGTTACCGACTTGGAACGGTCAGTAGGCAATAAGGCCTACTGGTTAGCTTGAATCGATTTTATATGCGCACAATCCTCGCTATTATCCTGTCTTCAGCTCCCAAATAGACAAGACAGTGTAAACAAAACTACACCCAATCAAAAGGAATTCTCTAACAATAAAGTCCACATCCAGAGAAACTAACTAAAGATACACATACAAAATAATAAACATCTCAGGATGTATCCAGAATCGTACTGAACAACCATAGTAGTTGCAGCTAAAGAGAAAACCAATCTAGGGTACGACCAGAAAACCCGAGGGACGAAAGCTCATGCACCCACCTCCCCTTAGTTGGGGTTTAAACCATGGTCATATATAATCCACATCTAATTTTGGAGGGCTACACATCTTAAAAATGTAATTAAGGTTAAGGTGTTAAATTGTTAATGGCTTCACGCCCTATTGATTTTATTGTTTTCTATGTCCAATAAACATCAATTTTATTCTTATAATTTCAACCATTGACTTACTTTTTGTAAACCATAAAGGTGTTAAAACGCATTTCCGAATATAATCAAAATATTAAAACACGCCCTACAGTCATCGCTAAACCGATATTGGACACTTTATGATCTCCATAATGTAGTCACATTTAAAGTAGCTATCCCGCCAACAACAGCCACATTTACAAAATATGTACACCGTTTATAAACCTACTGACGTCGACGTATATATATATATATAAGGGTGAGAAAATACATACATCTACAAAATACCTTTCAAAAAGCACTGGATCCCCGTGGGGATACGAAAATGTTGGAACAAATTAATAGATGGGGAAAAAAACATTTATACAGTGCTACAGTTTATAAAAACCCAAGCGCTTTCAGCTTTACGCCTTCATCAGGGGTACACAAACACGAAAATAACAAATACGAAACAAAAAACACTAAAATACACGGCAGTTTAAATAAAACTCTTTGAAAAAAACAACTTATCGTTTGGCAGTGTTATAGAAACTGGTTACTTTGAATAGACACTCTGGAGCCAAATGTGATACTAATAAAAGAACATATCTGGTTGGATGAGGGTAAAACTTTACCCCGACATTTAGTTATGAAGAGAGAGTAAAAATGTGAAAAAGATAACATAAACCCTACCTCAAAACCTAAAATCTAAAATCGATACTGCAGGATAAGGTATAAAGCAACTCCAAAGCTAATAAAAACAATGAGTAAGGCTAAACAAATTAAATTAAATAAATAAATACCTTATCCTGCAGTATCGATTTTAGATTTTAGGTTTTGAGGTAGGGTTTGTCGCGTGATTTTCGAGTGTGATCTGACCAATTAGGGTTGTGGTCTATGCAGCAAAGGGATATATCCGAGAAAACATGTCCTGTAGAGCATATTAGATGCACAATATAAGCGGCTTTAACCTGCTAGGCCAAACCTCTCAACTGGAGCGTCTAATTAAGAGTTACCAACTCATAATTCATTTTATGCATATTCAGTTATTCGGGTTATTCTTAATAACCTGTGACTAAACCTACACTTTTAATCGGCACATATACATTATTATATGGCCTGAACATCTGGATAGAGTTAATGTATCAAAGTACGGAACATGATCACGTGTTGCAATTTAACGTAGGTAGCGTTTGGTATTGATTTAGAATTTTTGTTTCTTATGTCCAGACATGTCAGAGAATCTTTAATGCTTTAGAATATGTCCACATGTATGTCTACTTGCCTGGGCATGCCATTCGGGTGCAACCGATGAACCCGTTCTGTCCACAGAAACACAAGTTACAGTCGACTTTGAATGTTTCGCCTACGTTGTACTTAGTTCCGTTCCGTTACGATCGCACCCTGAAAATAAATATATAAACGTAGTCAAACACAGCCTTTGACTTTATACTTGGTTTGAACGGTTTATAGTATCCTGAAAACGTATATAGGGTACGGCAACATAATACATTGAAACTGTTAAATTGTATTTTTCAGAAATATTTTGGCATTAGTGTTTTTTTCGGAATTTCTGGAAAAGCCTCGGTTACGATAATAAAAAAAAGCAATTATACATGTACCTCTTGTGTCCAGAAATGTCAGAAAATGTATGCATTTAGGGCTACTTGCCTGGACATGCCATTAAAGTGCGGCCCTGAAGTAATTGCGTAATATTACTAATCTGAACGGTTAATACCATCCTAAAAGCGTATTTAGAGTACGACAACATACTATATTGAAACATTAATAAATGTATATTTAGAATGCCAATGGCAGTCATAAATATTTTGTTCCGTGAACACGGTTAACGTCCGCGTAGTGTTAATGTTGTCATACTTGGGTTCTTTCCCTCTGATGTATAGCAGCAATGCTCGTATCGGCTAGTGGAAAACACTGTGCACAGTACATTTATTCTTGGGTTATTGTGGGTTATTCCACAAATTGTAAACGCCAACAAGAAACAGAAACCATCAATTTAATTATTACCATTCCTGGACCGACAATTTATTTTTGTGCGTGTCAAAAACGTGTTAATACGTCTTAATATGCCTTAATGGCGTGTATCGATGTATGTAAATTAATCACGTGATGCCAATGAAAGGTAGTTTTAAGGTATACGTTGCGATTACTGATTATTACTTTTGTGTTAATGCGTTCAGATATTGATATTTTTTCTTACGATATTGGCAACAAATTATATACTGTCTTGCGAATCAAAATATTTAAATTATTCATTTTGTAATCGCAAATTGGCTCAAGGTGGCATATTTCTGCTGCCAGATAGCCAGATAATCATTTGGAATTTGACTACATAAGTAACATAACAAGAGGTCGGTGACCTTGAAGCTCTACTGATATATTTTGATAGCCTGATCAGCCATGGGAACTTGTGAAGTTGTATGTAAATAGGACAAAAGAATTTTGTTTAGGACCAACTACATGTCATGTCTATCATTTTAGTAATTGTTTCATATCAATACCACTTATAGTTTTTGAGAAGTAGTGGTCACAAACTTGTATTTTTAAAATCTATTTTTAGCTGTGGCAGCCATCGTGAATTTCCGGTCAACCTGAATATTTACTTAGGACCAAATAGACATTAAGAGCAACATTGCTGTAA
Organism: Cyrtodaria siliqua; assembly: GCA_037043455.1. NCBI lineage: Eukaryota > Metazoa > Mollusca > Bivalvia > Adapedonta > Hiatellidae > Cyrtodaria > Cyrtodaria siliqua. Next base: position 116,897 of record JAWPHD010002237.1, read on the forward strand.
CATTTCATGAACATCTATCAGAGGAGTAATCCATGAAATAGTTTCAGAGGAGTAATCGCCACAAGTTTTTCCAGTATAATTCTATGTAAACAGAGATGGCCTCTGGTGGCCATTTTTGATATCGAATCGAAATGAATTTTGCTTAGGACCAACTACATGTCACGAAAGTCAAATAAGTAAGGTTCCAAATCGATACTTATGGTTTTTGAAAAGTAGTTGCCACAAACTTCAAACCTGAATTTTTACTTAGGACCAACTATACATCGACATCAACATTCCTGTAAAGTTTCATGAAAATTCATCAAGTAGTATCAGAGGAGTAGTCGCCGCAGTTTCTTTTTTACATAACTATGTCATCAAAGACGACCGCTTATAGTTTTCAAGAAGTAGTCGCTACAAATAGTTTTTTAAACATCTATTTTTAGCCATGGCGGCCATCTTGAATTTCCGGCCGACTTGAAATGTTGACAGGATCAACTAGACATCAAGAGCAATATTCATTTGAAGTTTCATAAAAATCCGTTAAGCAGTTTCAGAGGAGTAGTTGCAACAGGTTTTTACTATATAACTCTAAGTAAAGAATGATGGCCGCTGGCAGGCATGTTTAACGTCGAATCAAAATGATTTTCAGTAGGAGTTCGGAAGTTGAATGACAACCATAAAAACGGCATAATCGAAACATTGCTTGGGCTAACTAGCCTGTCCTGGTTTGGTCTGGCCTGCGCTAAGATTAATTGGTCCCGTGGGATTAATTTAGGTCAGGCCAAAGGGGTATTGCTTCAACACCGGGTTTAATGTTAGAGTATCGAAGTTCATTTATGTTGTTTCTAGATCGATGGTTCAGTGCAAAACTAGTGTAACTACATATGAATAAAGAAGGAGATACAATAGTTTTGCACTGAACTCTCGAGATGGTCAGTAGCTCACATTAAGGTTAGCACGTGTCTCATGAGACAATGCAGCTGTACTGAGTAGGTTAGAAATTATACACCTTGTGAGGGTCGTTCAGAAATATTAAATTGATAGTTATCATGTTGAAACAACACGTTTTTGTCGATGATAAAACGTAACCAGTTATGATATAATGGAAACTTGTTTTTATTAATGTGAAATAGCAAAGATCACATGTATTGATGGAAACAAGTATAATTTCAAAACAAGTAACTTAAAAGCTTAATGCAACAAGCACCTATATCATTTAGAACATATTCTTTTTTGTTGTTGTTATAATGGTAGTGCGTTTCATGTTTTGAGTTCTCATAAACCAAATGCATATAAAGTTGCAGTCTTCTGGTACGGTGTATCATTATAACAAGCAATTACAATATGTGTTGCTAAATAACAAAATCTCCATTTAAAGCTTCAGAGTCTCTATATCAATCGATTTCTTTTTTGTAGGCGTGTCTTTATCTGTAACTTCATGTGCACCAGCTCATGTCGAAATTGGGTATTTAAGCGAGCAAATATAGCGCATGAAATCATTTACTGTATATACATCGACCAGTGCACATCGCACCTATACACAGGTAACAGTATTTTGTACAAAAAAAATAGTTAGCCTCTTTCGGGGCTCAAACACACGACCTTCTGATTTCAAGTCCGGTGTTCTATCCACGGAACTATAACGCTATTTGAGAAAATAGTATACTAACTACCGTTTATTATGAGACAAAATAACTTAACATATTTTAACGCAATTCAAGATGGATCAATAAATATATAGTCCATCTTGTCGCACGTGTAAATTAACATAGTCTGGTGTAATACTGTATGTTATCAATATGAAACTAATACTTCGCTCCAAAACAATCAAATCTCGAATTGTTATGTAGCGCTTGATGAGTTTGTGTGTGATACAACATACCAATAAATAGCCGTGGTCTAGTGGTTCAGCGTAGTAACTACATCCTTCAAAACATACAAGTGCAAGGCTGTGGTTCAGATCCCGTTCCGGGCAACTATTTCTTTTATCAAATATATTCTGAAGCCGTATATTTATTGATGTTACCTGTACGGAGGCTAAATAAAAATATGAAATTTTACTCATTGATTTCTGCTTATATATCGACTTTTGGGGTGTTCCACACGTGACTCATTCATATTCATGAGTTATTTTCAGTTAAAATAGGTACTGTGTAGCTTTAAGCAATATACACGTATAATACAATTATAATACAATCGAATATGTTCAGATTATCTATTTGTAGCCTATCCAACTACCAACCCTACCATCCAGCAACCCACACACATCTCCAAATTTCCAAAATAGAACTACCCAATCACCAATTTTTGGATCCATCCTCATATGTATCAACCCACTAAAAATTCAATTTCATTAAACCATCCATCCACCAACTCACCCCTCCAAATAATTGTGCCAATATATCATTCCATAAATTAATTTTGAATCTAGACATCAAATTAATCCATTGTTATAAAATAATTTATCCTGTCATTAAATTATCAATCACGCAATTGTTTAATCAGTTTCAAACATAAATTCATTTTATTTTTCAAATTAAAGACATTTTCCATAGTTGTTTCTGCATAACAGATTTTCTTTAAACTTTGTTATATATATAGACAGAAAATGCAAAAATAATGGTAGGTCACCATAATTGTTAAAATTTTAAAAAATAATTTGTAATGCCACCGTCATGTCAATCTGTCCAAAAAATTGAACAAGTCCATGATATAGGTATTTAAGACAATTTTGAAGTCTAAAGAACATTTAATTATAGTAACATTTAAAACTCATCTTTATGTAAAACCTATCTTTTCTTAAAAAATCTGTTGGGACATTACTCACAATTTAAGCACAAATTCGGCCATAATGATACAATTCCCTTTTTTTGTATTAATAGAATTTGTTTAAACTTTTTAAGCACATTGTAACATATATAAAAACAAAATGTGCAATAAAAATGTTAGGTCCCCATGCTTGTTTAGATTATTTTTTTTTGAAACCCTCCCCCTGTGCTCAAAGGCGAAGTTTTGTATGAAATTATATAGAAATGGTACATTTTCCTTTTTTGTTATGTTCCTAATAACAGAATTTTTTCAATCTTCCAAGGCACTTATTTGAACATATAGTAAGACAATATATGCAATTAAAATTATAGGTCATATTGAGATTTATTATTAGTTTTTGGAACACTTCCATTATGCTTACATTTTTTAATTTTGTTTGAATTTTTAAATTTTTTTTTATATTTTTCCTATTTTATGTATTTTTCTAATAATAGGTATTTATACAAATAAAGGCAATAACTACAACTAGACATTCAAGAGCAACATTTCTGTAAAGTTTTAGGAAAATCCATCCAATAGATTTAGAAGAGAAGTTGCACAAAATTCTATTAAACTATTATTATGTTCCAATTTGCTCTCTATCATTATTCCTTCTACACGTTTCTCGTGATAAGTACCATTGACAGCTCATAATCGATTATACTTCAATGCAACCAATAATAGTTATTTAAAACTCAAACATGTTTGTGAATCCCCTCATTGCGAACACCTGACTAAGGACATGATCTGGAACTATAACAATTAAGGTAAATACAAAATAAGATCAGGCCCAGCCAGGCCAATGAGGCCAGGCTAGTTAGGCCAAGCCATGTTTCAATGTATGCCCATAGAAACATCAGTCGTGGGCCCTTAGTATTGATTTTTTTATCAAATCCCGTCCACAAGGAATTGATTAAATTGCACAATGAACGGTGCACATTTTGAATTCCTTAAATATTATATGTCTAAACAGTACCATTTCTAGCCGCTACCACATGGTTTGCAAACGGCAGCTGCCATCACAATTGTTGTTAGTGTAAACGCATTCATGTTATTCTGTAAATTCTGTAGTTATCAAAACAAAAACACAGTGACATAGACTCCTTTGACGTTTTCCAATGGGCGTTCTATAAATAAAATGTATAACATATAACCAGAATAATAATATGTATATCAATCGCGTCTCATTTTGACTTTAAACCTGCTTGCATATAATAAAGGAAAAGAACTCAATGTTTGCCAAATTTCCTTCGTTATTTTACCGAAGCTTTTAATATATTATTATTGCAATATATTCAACAATTAGTTGAACACATTCCTGACGTAACAGTTTTCAATATTCGTAATGAGATAATGTTGTTTCGACGCATATCACTCAGTGCAAGACTTTCAAGGCTGGCGTAGTCGAAAAGCAAATCAGACTTCCAACGATGTACTGGATTCCCAAATTACACAAACAACCATATAAAGCCTGTTTTATTTCTAATTCTAGTTCTTGCACAACTACACATATCTCCAAACTTTAAACATCTTGTCTTACTGCCGTTAAAGATCATGTTAAACAGTATTGTGTTAAAGCTTATGAAAACTCTGGGATTAATTTATTTTGGTCTATTAAAAATTCAGGCACGTTCTTGACAAAATGTGCAGTAAACGTCAAGCTTCATCTATAAATACCTATGATATTTCAACATTATATACAACTTTACCACACCACCTTATCAAAGACAAGCTGTTTCTCATTCAAAAAGTCTTTGCTTGGGAAATACTACATTTTGGGCCTGTAACAATATTAAGGCGTTTTTTACTAACGGCAGTTTGGACAATTACACTATTTGAACTTGCCATGAAGGTTGTGAATCACTTGTTTTTCTATTAGATAATATTTTCGTCAGGTACCGTTTATAGAAAAATTGTTGGTATCCCAATGGGTACGAACTGTGCACCCCTTGTCGCAGATTTGTTTTTATATTGATATGAAATGAATTTCATGTTGCGTCTTTCATCAGATACTCAGGCAGATGTTATTGAAGTATTTAATGACACCTCTCGATATCTGGATGACATAATGAATATTGACAACCATTTCTTGTCTACTATGGTTAATAATGTATATCCTAAAGAATTTCAACTTAACAAAGCTATATTTCTGATATTAATGCTTCTTTTCTCGATTTACATCTCTCTGTTGAAAATGGTGAAATGATTAGCAAATCTATGACAAGAGAGATGATTTTAAATTTGATATTGCTAATTATTCCGATTTAGATGGGATGTAATCGAGCCTTATGGGGTCTATGTGTCTCAACTTATTCGTTTTTCTAGTGCTTGTACTCGAGTTGAGGACTTTAATATTCGTAATCTTTGTATAACTAAAAAGCTACTCCATCAGGGCTACGGTTACCATAAACTTCGTAAAACCTTTGCAAAATTTTGTTATCGTAACCCTGATCTTCTTTCCAAATATCAAAGTGATTTAAATACTCTTTTACGACAAGGACTATCACAACCTGACTTCTATACTGATGTGATTTACAAACTTCGTAAGATCCTTGTTCATGAGCGCTTTCATACTATCTTTGTTCAACTTGTTATCAAAAGAGGTTGTGACCCTATCATTTTGCAATGCACCGCATGCTTGGTGGTGGACCAATTTACAGTTCGCCACTATGATATCCTCTTTAATTGTTGCTCTGGTTTCTGCCAAGTCACTGAGTACCTTATTTGTGGCTTTCTAGGCTATTATTTGTTTTTGCATTTATATATACACGAGCATCTTTGTGTTTTACTTATATTGCCTATTAATGCTTCCTTGTTGGTTAGAGAACAGTTCATGGCGGGGATTTCTTTATTTACATTGTCGCGTTTTACTGGGATGACATTAGGGTAAGTGTGAGGTTTGGTGCACCCTAGAACCTGGTTTAAACCCCAGCGGCCTTTTTTGCCACTAACCGTTCCAAGGCGGTAGCCGTATTGACGCCCCTTTTTGCGTCTGTGACGTCATATGCCTTTATTCTTTGTTAACATTGCCATTCGTGTTTGTCCTTTACCGTGTTTTGGGGTTTACTGTGTTCTGTGCAAGACGCATTTCCTGTTCGACTTTTATACTTGTTTTTATCATGCAAATTTGATTTCACACTTTCGCTTTTGACTCAGTATATTTCAGTTATAACAGTATGTATAGATAACACAGTCAGCCAAATACATGTATAACATTTTTATTAATTAGTTGTTTTCATATTGTCCGAGTTATTGGTCCAGGACTGTCACATTGGCCCACGGCCTTCGGCCTTGGACCAATATGACAATCCTTGGACCAATAATTCGGCCAAAATGAAAACACTCAATTAATAAAATCATAAAATTCACATTTATTTAACGTGATTCATTGAAACAATATTTAGAATTCGTTTAATTTAAAACAAATCGAGCTGTCTTTAAATAGTATACTAAACAGCATTGAATTGAAAGCTGGGCTAGAATAACAAACCAAATTGGTATATTAGGAGTACACACGCCCGCCTGTTCGACAACCACGAAGTTGCCAACAAAACCGTGTGTCTCGATAGCTTACTGGCTGGAACGCTGGCGCGGTTTCTAAAAGACCGTGTGCTCCAGTTCCGGTTAAGTTGATGCATGATATTTAACCTCCTGTTATATAAGTTAAACATAGGTATAGGGCATTCAAAGTCAGTTGCTGTACACTACTGTCTGTGATCTTTTTTACGTGGTTCAAAAGTCTCCATACAACTTGGATTGCAAACACAATAGGAAATTTAAACATTGGTATATTTATTCCAAATATCTCCGTACAATTTAGATTACGAACGCATTAGGAATTTAAAATGTTCACTTGGTAGGGAATTTAAGTATTTCCTGGCAAAAACGATACTTTGTTATGTTCACATTTATTTAACGTGATTCATTGAAACAATATTTAGAATTCGTTTAATTTAAAACAAATCGAGCTGTCTTTATAATAAACAGCATGGTGAGATAAAATGTTCCTAAAAAAGCAGTGTGTGAAAAAAAAACGTTGTAATAGTGTACCTACACGTACCTTGACTTCAGTGAAAATGTCCGATATCTTTCTAATCCTGTGGTTCCAATTGCAAGTTATCCCTAGTTTATATACACACAGTGGCAACAGTCGCTGTGGCCTCAGGACGTCCTCGTGGTGTTCGTGTTGCAGCAGTTGATAAGATGAATTGTGGAAGCATATGCAGTTGAAATGGCATAATGAATATTGAATGTTTTAACTTATAAACTGGTAATGAAAACAACGATTTTGTTTCTGATAGCCTTTGGTGTATTAGACGTATTTGATCGTCGCACTGCATATGTTTTTTCAGAGTACATCAGTGTATATCATATGTCTTTACTACTAACGGCATTTGCGTCATGCGATCGTTAGTAGATTGCAAGTATGCACGGAAATAGTCATTGTAGTCATTGTAGGTAATTGTATAATGGTATGTCTTAGCTTAACTCTATGTAAATTCTTAAACCTTGTGCAGAAAATGTTAGTAAAAACACTTTAGTTAATTATTACGTGTAGTCAATTGACACAGTTGTTTCAATTTATCCAACTCAGTAAATGCATTCAAGCAATTACACCCCACCCCCACCTCTCGGGAAGAGGACTGAATTTCTCTACATGGCAGTGGTGGGGGTGGGGGAGAGTGGGGGGGGGGGGTGCGTTGGAAAGGCTTGGATTTCGAATCCATCCCTATGTCACTAGACCTGTAAATCGTAAATGTACATTTTCATGGCATATTATTAGTACATACTAGAAGTCTTAACAAGTACATGTACATGTATGCCTTTTCTCCATTTTCCATAATTTTGAACCCTTATCAAAAATCATACGTAAATAAATTGATAATCCATTTTGCAATGACCAGCATGAAAATAAACTATTTTTAAGGGACATACGGCAATCTTGAGTTTTGAAAACGGTCTGCGTTAATTTTTTCTATATACCATGCATATTTGTAAAGCATTAATAATAATTATTTAAATAGTTCAAGAAAAGTTCATTTGCATATTACTAATTGTTTGTTATATAGTACCAATACTGAATTGAAAGCTAGGCTAGAATAACAAACCAAATTGGTATATTAGGAGTACACACGCCCGCCTGTTCGACAACCACGAAGTTGCCAACATAACCGTGTGTCTCTATATTGAACTGACTGGAACGCTGGCGCGGTTTCTAAAAGACCGTGTGCTCCAGTTACGGTTAAGATGCATGATACTTAACCTCCGGTTATATAAGTTAAACATACGAGGGTGCTACAAAAAGTTCTGTCACTATGCATATATTCTTTGAACTGGATATTACACTGAGATAAAGTAGTGTATTTATAGTACTACTGGGTTCGCTCTCTTAAATTCCACAACAAAAATGAAAAATTTCCGGTTATTTATACCCCTGAATTACCTCCGCCTACCACACCTTTTGGATACTGGCATCTCGGAAAATGTCCTTGTTACAAAACGTTGTAAAAATTATTTGAATAATTATTTGAATAATTTTATGCTTTTAAATTTTCATGTTAGCCATCTGTTGTTATTCGCCCATAATCCATGAAAATGATTGTCGAGAATTCGGAAAGGTCTTGCTGCAAAACAGATATGAGTGAATGCATATCCCTTAATTTTAGCAGAAATAACACTGATTTTCTTCATTTTGTTTACGGAAATGTTATAATATCTTTTAAATGTCGTAATTATTCTCATAGTATTAATATATTTTCCTATTTTTTACAAATCCTAGTCCTTCAGTGTTTAAATTTCATATTCAACACATTATTGTAGAATTTTGTACAATATTTAGTGAAAATATTGATCATCCAAAAACGCTATTTCAGAAGACTGCCCTTCCATTTAATGCCCATTTATAATTAAATTAATTTTACACGTTAGCTTAAAATGTTAATTTCTAAGACAATGCCTTTTCATCTACCATGCTTAAATTCTGAATCTTGTATGCACAGATATAACTGGTAATGTATGAGACATTTCAAAGGTCTTCGACTAGTACTTAAAGAGAAACAGGCATTTAAAAAAGTAACAATTAACATACCTGAAAAAAACTCAGGACGAAAATGCCTCAGTATGTATAAGAGATGTGTATTAAATGTTCCATAACTTTTGTCACACAAAAGATATAGCATTCATTTTACCATCAATGGAATGGTATTGAAACTCTCTTTCATTTGGTACCAAACATCAAAACTCACAGCGAGCACTAAATTGTTAAAACGCGTTAGTGACAGAACTTATTGAATGACCCTCGTAGGTATCAAAGTCAATTGCTGAACACTGTGATCTTTTTTAAAATTGATATACGTGGTTCAAAAATCTCCGTACAACTTAGACTGCGAACGCAATAGGAAATTTAAACATTGGTATATTTATTACAAAAATCTCTGTTCAATTTAGATTGCGAACGCATTAGGAAATTAAAATGTTCACTTGGTAGGGAATTTAAGTATTTCCTGGCAAAAACGATACGTTGAATTATACGTTGCTGAAGCAGCTGTTCAGTGCACGATGTGCTAATTGATAATAACTGTCATGCAAATGCAAAACAGATTAACATTATGCATTGATAAATCGCTGCGCAGATGCATAGTAACATGGCTAATTAATGATACATTACACATTACGCTGTTGAGGCTAATTGGTGATTCTTTTAACATTGTAGGCAATGCAGTAGGAACGTCAGATACCTATAATATACATATTTTAATCGAAGTAATGGGTTATACAATATATATGTAATCCATTTGTGTGGCAGGTGTGAAAGAGATGATAGGTTTATACAAAAGACTATACACTGCATCTAAACATTCCCTTGCTCTTTATTTGTTTCGTATTTTAAATGTGGTAACTCTTGTGTTTGTTCTGTACAATTTTAGATACATCCCGAGGTGTTTCCAATAAATATTTATATAGCTTTACCACAACTCTTAAGTGTTTGCTAATTTCTCTTTATGAGAATTTTTCGTTAGAGATTTCCTTTTTGCTGGGATGTAAATTGTGTTTGTTCTGTACAATTTTGGATACATCCCGAGGTGTTTCCAATGAATTTTTATATAGCTTTAGCACAACTCTTGTTTGCTAATTTCTCTTTATGAGAATTTTTTGTAAGAGATTTACTTTTTGCTGTGATGTAAATTGTTTGTAAATTTGGGAGTTGAAGACAGATAATAGCGAGGTAGTGCAACATCAAATCGATTTAAGCTAACCTATAGGCCTTATTGCCAACTGCCATTTCCAAGTAGGTAACCTTGTCTTCACCATTCTTTATGCTACGTAATTCACTAATTGACCTTTACATTGACGTTTTAAATATGCTCATTTATTTTGGTTTGTGGTGCAGTGCGGACCTACGGTGTCATTGCATTTGTTTGCTTTTGTTTCTATAAGACCATTTGGCTTACGGAACGTCGGTGGTTCTACCCACGTGCCCGCCCGTGCACGAAAATTGCCCGGAGGGGCACATGGGGTCTTCCTCCACCAATGGAAGCTGGAAAGTCGCCATATGACCTTAGCTGTTGGTGTGACTATAAAATCCAATTCAATCAATATAAGGCCATTTTTTTCATTTTAGGAATTTTTATATAGAATGTCTGGAATTTATTTTCATAAAATAGAGAGTGCATATAATTTGAAGATTGTTTGTATCTATGCTCAAGATAAATTGTGTCTATGTGTTTCTTTGTGCGCTTAAAACGGATTTTTAGGAATTGTATCAACATTTTAGGGAAAATTTACTTGGAAAGACATATTGCATTTGTATCAATTTTATTAGCAGCATATTATCTAATGTTTTACATATTAAAGGCCCAACTGTAATAGATAGAGTATGGTTTAATTGAGTTGGTTCATTTAAACATCGAGATGGCGTAGCCCATCGAGATGTTTAAATTAACCAACGAGATGAAACCATACTCTATTTGTTTTGTAGCATGTCCATTTCAGCTCTATTTCAGTTATTCTGACTGTTATTCTCACTGTTATTCTCACAGTTATTCTGACCGATCTTATTTTTAATTAAACGATTTACACCTGTGTCTGACCAAAGAGAATTGTCTGTGACAATGCTACAAATATTCCTTAATCATAACTAGGCCTATATAAGATGTAATTCCTTATCTTATTATCTCCATCATGTTCAGCCATTCCTAACAATAATGTGTACAGTGTGCTTCATTTTTGAAAATGCATTCCTACCACCATAAATGTCCAAATTATACCATATTTTGTGTACTGCAGTAAATAAAGCCTGTTTCTCCAAACCAACTATAATTGGCAATTAATTTTCATTCATAAGCACTGATAACTTGTGAAATAGTTGCTGGCTGTTCATAGCAATTCTGTTTTATGATATACACAGTGCAGTGGATAGTATATAGAGGACAATACAATAAAAAAAATACATGGTAAAACATGAACAATACTGGGAAGTAAATTGTCACAGTTAAAATAAAATAAGTAGTTTGGAGTCGTTGAATTAAAACACTTTACGCCTCACTGATATCTAACAACAGTTTTCTGTCGTCCGTTTCTATAGAGATTTGTTTACATGAGTCATTTACTATAACTGACAGGCTACATAGCTGGGGTAATCGATAAAGACACACCTCCAATTTCTCACTACCAGAGTAGGGAATGTTGCCCCTTTAACTCAAAACCCGAAATCATAATGCAACATATATAACATATTTCTTTATATATTTCTTTATATTGATGTTTGTTTGGTTGGTGTTTAACGTCATTTTCCAAAACATTTTAGGCTATGCATGACGGTCGATTTTGTTTAGGTAGAGGCAGACCACCCACTTATTCCTGGGTAGAACCAGTACTGTATACTAGTATTTTCCGCCATTCGTAAGAATCGACACTTTCTCACTGACAAGTTGAGCTCCCAGTGGAATTCGAACCCGCAGCGGTGAGGGCGAGAAGGTTTACAACACAAATTCGTTAGCCCGTCGACCAAGGATGCGTTGCTTCTTTATAAGGATATTGGTCTTTCTCTTTATTTAGTAATGTTGTCATAATTTTATGGAATATTGTAAAACAAAAAACACAGATCAAGTTCCTACTCAGTTTTATGAGTGAGAGGCCGCGGTAGCCCAACTTATAACACAATGTAGCTCACTAATTCAGGAATCATCAGCGCCACCTAGTTTCTTCGGTAGGTCCTTAGGCAAGACACCGTTATCCTATTCCGCCAAGTGGGCACGTTGAAGAAGCAAAGGTAGATACAAAAGTTGAGACACATTCAAGGACCACAGTAAAATAAATTACATCTGCCGGAGTATCGGATGAAGGATTCCACATGAAATCTCTTTCAAATCAATACAAGAACAAGACTGCGACAAGAGGGGCACAGTTCGTACCTATTGTGATACCAACAATTTGTCTATAAACGGTAGTTCCATACCTGACGAAAATAGTATCTACTGACGAATATAGTATCTACTCGATTGTAAGAGTAGAGCACGATTACTGGAATCCTTTGTATCATCCCCCGCCCGCCCCCTCTGGGGCAACTAGAAGTACCATATTCTTGTGCTGATGAGCCCTACAACACCAGGTAAATTCAATTTTATCGGCAGCAATATCTGTTTTTTTAATAAGAAGAATTGGACACCAAACCGAATGTGATTAACTTAAATAAATATGAAAACTAGATATATATGGATCATTTGCAAAGTTAGTGTAGACTGAATAACCTTTTGCTTGACCTTGAAATTGATAAAAACAGTATTGGGATCGTTATAATTAATATAGGAAAATTGATATAAAACAGGAAATGTAGCATTCTAGGACCACCGTCAACCATAAACAAACACAGAAACAACAACAACTACAAATATAGATATAAAAATAGAACGGGCAAAGCATCATTCAAGGCCGACAGTCAACACACGAAGGAAAAATAACAATTTTAAAGATGAATAAAAGGTCAAATAAGACATGATCAACACAAAAGGGTTGACAATAGAGCTACCGCCTTGGAAGGGTCAGAGGCAAAAAAGGCCGCTGGGGGTTTAAACCAGGTTCTATGGTACACCAAACCTCATATTTACTGTCATCCCAATAAAACGGGACAGTGGAAATAAAGAAATTCCCGCCATGAACTATTCTCTAACCAACACGGCAGTATTAATAGGCAATAAAAGTAAAAACACAAAGATGCTCGTGTATATATAAATACAAAAAAAACATAGCTTAGAAAACCGCCACAAAGAAGGTTCTCTGTGACTTGGCAGAAGCCAGAGCAACAAGTGAATAAACCATTGAGGGCACGACAAGACATGACCGTAGACAAATATCAAACGTACAAAGGAAAAACAACAAATTTAAAGATGAATAAAGGGACAAATAAGACATCACAAACACAAAAGGGTTAACAATAAAGCTACCGCCTTGGAACGGTCAGTGGCAAAAAAAGGGCGCTGGAGGTTTTAGGAAGCACCAAACCTCATATTTACCCTACTGTCAACCCAATAAAACAGTACAGTGGAAATAAAGAAATCCCCGCCATGAACTAGTCTCTAACCAACAAGACAATAATCGGCAATAAAAAACAATAGCCTAGAAATCCGCCACAAAGAAGGTACTCTATGACTTGGCAGAAGCCAGAGCAACAAGTGAACCATTGATGGTACGACAAGACAAGACTGTAGACAAATATCAAACGTTACCGTCCTCTTGGGCTTTACGTAGACGTCATCATAGGGTCCAAAGCCTGTCCAGTGTCGTTTTTCCAGAGGCAATAATTTCTTCCTTACAAAGTATACCTCGGTTTAGCTTTAAGTGAAATGCACACTGTCGAAAGATAGGATTCATTCAACAGACATTAAAAGAATAACTTAGTCAATTCGTTTTGGTTTTAAAGTGTACGTCAAACAAGAGTTGCATTGCATGTATTCTTTGTATAGTAGTACATATGTCATGACTCAGACTGTGTCTAATTGCCAAGATAATTATCTTAACATTTAAATCCGTCGTTGAAACAAACAACAAAAAACTACATTAGCACATCAGTGTCTTCTTCTACAATCATACTGTTAGATGATAATGGTTAGTTTGACCATCAAAAAGTCAACATCGACATTGGTTTGATTTGTTTTAATGCTAGCCTTTGTACAATATGAGCTTAGCAAATCAATGCATGTGTGTTTATTGTACATGATTACAAGATATTTTTGTTTCTTTGTATTTATGTTCATATCACCATTGATTCTGACCTCTGCTCTTATTTGTCGCCCTGTTCCTCCACTGCCTGATATAGGCAGTGCTCTAGATAGCCATATTTAGGCTATTTCAGAATTGGAATTTGGGAAATCAACATTGAAACAAATGTATTAAGAGTGAAATCCGCATTGAAAACAAGCCTACCATTTCAGAACAGAAATGGCATATTTGTAAGTAAAACGTATTAAAACCATGTTCATTACTCTTCAAACATAAACAGAGGATCTTACATGAGTGCATTTTTAATACTGAATTTATTAAACGAGTTGGATGAAAGTATATGATGCGAGGCTATGCCAAAAAAATAATTAATTCAATAATGACTAGGCACGAATTTGAGATTATATTTGTCACCTGACAAAAAAAAAGCCTCATGACGAATATGTTACTGCTCTTGGAGCTTCCTATATATCTGTGTTTTATGGTTGACTGTCCTCCTTGAAAGCTACTTTCCCCTGTCCGATCTTTTTATATTTCTTCATTTGAATATTTATTTCACTAGTGTAATATGTAAATACATCAGGGCTTTATTACACTGTCACAACGCATATTATGTGATAACAATCAACATTCTCATTTGTTTAGCATATGAAACAGCATTTGATTAGAAAGCTTATCTGGAACTGAGGAACGCTAATAACTAAAATAATTGATTATAGTATTACCAATCAATTAGTATAGTTCTTGCCAACCAATGTTAAATATTAATTTATAATTAAAAATGCTTGTGCATTCAAAACTGTTTTAGCGGTCACGTATAATTGGCATACATATGCCTTAAGCATACGTATATTTAATAAATGATATCTTAAATTTAATTAAATAACATGTATTGGATACCTCGAACATTGTAAAATTATGAAATATATATGGAGAGCTTTGATACGTACACGAAGCGCTACGGCGTTAAGTCACACTGTAATAGACTCCTATGCAAGTTCTTTGGCATTTCAAACGGTTATGGAATTAATCCTGTTCGATTTCCAAGTTCACATCAACACAGAAATGTTATATGGCGCCAACAGGAATGAATATTCCTGACCCACATCATTTACATCTAGATAAACATATGCTGAATTGGTCTTGAACCTTCTTACCTGGAGAATGGCATAGTTGGTGCAAACGCTTTTGTAAATACTCCATTTTTCCAAGATCGGTTTTTTCCGCCATCACTCAAGTAGCACCTATAACAATACAGGCATGATGATCAAGACCTTGAATGAACATGGTAAACGACACAATGAACATGAATTTGAAAAGAGTTACTCCTCTGCCTGGATGAGTAGTGACCCTATTCTTCCCTATTCTGGCCCGGAAACCACACGGGGCGCTCAGCGTATTGTTTGCTAATGTCTCTGGATCTGGACTATATTGTTAGAGATTTCCTTTTGATGGGATGTACCTTTATTTACACTGTTTTGTCAATGTGGGCGTTGAAGGCAGGATAATAGCGAGGTTGTGTACACATAAAATCGATTTAAAGTAACATGTAGGCCTTATTGTCTACTGACCATTCCAAATCTTCACCACTCTTTGTGTTACGTATTGTCCTTGTCATTGACATTTTAAATATGCCCATATTTTGGTTTACTCTGCAGTACGGTGCCATTGCGTTTGATTGCTGTGGTTTCTATAGGACCATTTTTCTCATTTTTCTGATACAAATTATGGGCTTGAACTAAAACATAAGCGTTAATACTTTGAAGTATTTATTTTCCATGTCATACACTGTAAAGCATTTCATATAATACGGCACTTTCTTGTCCGTCGAAACCTCTTACACGTACAACTAACTTCATTGGCGTCTTCCTGAAGAAGAAGAATATTTGTATTAAGTTAACAAGCATAAGAGCAACCCCATGGGGTAAAGTTTCTAATTGTTATTTCGAACAGTGTAAATCCAGGTGAACCTCTGCATCCTTTCAGTCTTAACATTGTCTATACTGTTCGAAGGAAGGATTTAGTAACCTTTATTCAGTCTGACAGAAAACTGAACAGTGCAGGCACTGCATAGCCTTATCATTGTCTACACTTGTCGCACTGACAATAATGCATGTTTCCCATGGAGTGACGAATATTCTATACATGTACATAAATACAAATTGCTACAATGAAAATCCCTATCTACTCCATATAATGTATTTTAGATCAGTTACCCTACCTCTACCTTTTTAACAAAAGTAGGCCACTGTGGGTTTAAGCCGGTTCTAGGGTGCACCAAACCTCACACTAACCCTACTGTCATCCAATTAAAACAGGACAGTGTAAATAAAGAAATCACCGCCATGATCTAATCTCTAACCAACAAGGCAGCATCAACGGGCAATATAAGTAAAACAAAAATATGCTCGTGTAAATATAATACAAAAAACAATAGCATAGAAAGCCACAATGAAGGGTACTCAATGACTTGGCAGAAGCCAGAGCAACAAGATAATAAACAATTAATGGCACGACAAGAAAGATCATACGCCACCGTCCCAATGGATTTTAGGTAGGTGTCATGATAGGGTCCACAGCCTGTCCGGTCATCGTACACTTAAAGAGGAAAGCATAGTGGCGAACTGTAAAAGGGTCCACCACCAAGCATGCAGTACGTTGCAAAATAATAGGGTCATAACCTCTTTTGATAAACTTTTTAACAAGTTTAACAAAGATAGTATGAAAGAGATCATGACCAAGAATCTTACGAAGTTTATAAATCACATCACCATAGAAGTCAGGTTGTGATAGTCCTTGTCGCAGAAGAGTCCTTAAACTACTTTTATATTTGGAAAGAATATCAGGGTTACGATTATAAAATGTTGCAAAGGTTTTACGAAGTTTATGGTAACGGTAACCCTGATTGAGTAGCTTTTTAGTTATAGAAAGATTACGAATATTAAGGTCCTCAACTCGAGTACAAGCTCTTGAAAAACGAATAAGTTGAGACACATACACCCCATAAGAAGTTGCTCGGGGAACATCCCCATCCAAGTGGGGATAATTAACAATGTCAAAATTAAAATCATCTCTCTTTTCATAAATTTTGCTAATTATTTCACCATTTTCAATCGAGACATCTAAATCAAGAAAAGAAGCGTTATTATCACATATATTAGCTTTGTTAAGCTGAAGTTCTTTAGGATAAATATTATTAACCATAGCTGGAAAGAAAGGGTTGTCAATGTTCAATATGCCATCCAGATACCGAGAGGTGTCATTAAAGGCTTCAATAACATCTGCCTGGGAATCTGGTGAAAGACTCAACATGAAATCTCTTTCATAGCAAAATAAAAACAAATCTGCGACAAGTGGTGCACAGTTCGTACCCATGGGGATACCAACAATTTGTTATAAACGGTGGTTCCATACATGACGAAAATAGAGTATAATTGTCTTAACTGCCGTTAGTTAAAAACGCTTTAATATTATTACATGCCGAAAATGTAGTATTTTCTCTAGCGAATGTTTTTTGAATAAGAGAAATTAGCTTGTCTTTAATAAGGTGATGTGGTAAAGTTACCAAATATGACCATGCATATATAAAGTACAGAAAAAAAGTGTTATTATTTCTTTAAAAACTGCACGCTTTAAAAATATCATATATCAAGGTCATGTTCGCACACGAATTGCATTAATAAATACTGAAACAAAAAAATGAATTATTTTTATTTAAATGTATTTGATATATAAAAAACACCACAGATATTTCAAAAAAGTTGTCAATGAAGCAATATGGGTGTGTTTTATTAAACAAATGGGAAAAAACTCTTAATTTAATAGCAAATTTTAATTTGCAATTAATCTACCTATTTTATGTTTTATATGTTGTATAATATGATTACTTTTTAACATAGATCACAGAATAACATAAACGTTTTACTGTCGTCCTTGAATGCTACTTTTCCTGATCGATTTTTGTCTACTTTTGCTCTGGTAAATATTTAAATTGTGAAATTCTACGTGTTAACTGGAGATTGGTTTCTTTCTTAAGTTACAGTACTTTTCACAATATCATTTTACCTGGACTGAGATCCTACCTTTAATTTTGTGATGTATTGACTAAACTCTAGTTGATAGAACATACGTCTTCCGCTATAGAGAAATACAAAACTGCTATTTTTCCTATCTGCTTAACATAGCTCAAATGTAAACTCAAATTCGAAATAAAATGCAAGGCTACACTGGACACTGTGTATGTTTAAATAAAACTAATGAAACATATGGGCGTTATAAACAAGGTTAGTTGACGTTAATATTTGAAAATTTATTTATTTTCGGTTTAATTAATTTTAATTCAAATTAAACTGCAATTCTCGTCCCTCGAAAGCTCTGGCACGTACATTACCTTCAATAACCGCCTCCTGAAAAAGAAAATATTGTTTACGTTAATAAGTAATAAAGCAACTCCGTGGAACAAATGTCTAATTGTTGTTAAGACCAGTGTAGATCCAGGTCAACCTATGCATCCTTTCAGTCTAATCAGTTTCTATAATGTTCGCAAGAAGTATTTAGGAGCCTTAGCTGAAAAGCGAGCAGTGCCGGTCCGGACTTCATCTATACATAGGCTGATCTGGGTCTACACTGGTCGCATATACAATACATACTGATAAGCTACACTACACACAATGCTCCTATATAATCCACGCTCAATTGTGGAAGGTCTATACATCTTAGTAATACACACAGTTGGTTATTTGATCAATGTTAATGTGTTAAACAGTTAATGGCTTCAATCCACATTGGTTTTATTGTTAACTATGTAATGCAATCATAATCGTTTTCCTTATAATTCCAACAATTGATTTAATGTTTTGTAAAATGTAAAAAGTGCGTAAATGCATTTGTTGGTTAGAGAGGGTTGTCAATGTTCAATATGTAATCCAGATACCGAGAGGTGTCATTAAAGGCTTCAATAACATCTGCCTGGGTATCTGGTGAAAGATTCAACATGAAATCTCTTTCATAGCAAAATAAAAACAAATCTGCGACAAGTGGTGCACAGTTCGTACCCATAGGGATACCAACAATTTATCTATAAACGGTGATTCCATACCTGACGAAAATATCATCTAATAGGAATATGAGTGCTTCACAAACTTCATAGCGAGTCAACATAGTATAATTGTCTAAACTGCCGTTAGTAAAACACGCTTTAATATTATTACATGCCAAAAAAGTAATATTTTCTCTAGCGAATGTTTTTTAATAAGAGAAATTAGCTTGTCTTTAATAAGGTGATGTGGTAAGGTTGTATATAGTGCAGAGAATATTGATGAAACTTGACCTTTATTGAAAAATGTATCAAGAACGTCTCCTGAATTTTTTATAGACCAAAATAAATTAATCCCAGAGTTTTATCACAATATAGTTTAACGTGATCTTTAATGGCATTAAGACAAGAAGTTAAAAGTTTGGAGATGTTTGTTGTGGTTCAGGCACTAGAATTCGAAATAAAGTGAGCCTTATACGGATTTGTATGTAATTTAGGAATCCAGTACAAAGTAGGCAGTTTATTTTGCTTATCGTTTACACCAGCCTTGAACGTAGTGCACCGAGTGATATGTGCGGAAACAACATCATCCTTAGTAGTATTAATTGGAGTATACGAATCGGTGCTGCCGAGTTCCAGAGATAAAACATTGACGTAATGTAGGCGTCAAACAATAATTACATTATTAGCTGCTTTATCAGCAGGAACAAAAACAAATTTATTATGAAATTCCCGAATTCCCGATTTTAAATTACGAAAGGAAAACTTAGGTCTCGGAGGAAGTAAAGAGGGGTAAGCATTATAAAAGTTAATACGTGTATCTATAATTTTAAGAATTGACTTTTTCCAAGTAGAAAGCGAGTTTGGGTCCGCATGTTCTCTACGACACCATTTTATACTAAAATGTTCAATAGAGTTGGCAATCTGGGCACGACAGACATTAAAATCAATAGTTGAAGGTAATCTATATTTAGGACCTTTCGAAAACAAATGTCGAATACGTTTATCAACAATATCAAAATTACCAGTGATGACATGACCTGCTGGAGCATAGCAAAATGTTGATGTGTTGCATTCACATTCCTTAGGAGTATTATGTTCTATATCAAGGTCAGAAACTATTTTGTTTTAGTTGAAAATAATATTTCTAATAGGTTTTTATACTTATAACAAATTACAGGACTTTCGGATTTTTTTTTAAGTATTTTGGGATAGAATCAACTACATGAGTATCTCGAAAAATACTAGGCATGTCAATGAAATCAATACCTTTATTACTATATAGTAGTTTTAGAAAATGCCTGACTTGATAAGACTCCTTGTCAATATGGGGTCTGAGAACATGTTGTGTGTAGCTTTGAATTATGGAAGCAGTGTTATACATGGGATCTGTACGAATGAACATTATGTTGCATCTGGCGCCGAATAACAATACAAACTAGTTAAACCTTTAACCCGCTACATATATATAATGGAATGTTCTTTCTTTGAATTAAGACCATTCGATTTATGCGATAAATGGGTGTTTTGGGTAAAATGATTTAAAGGTATTTTAAGAAAACAGCAGCCGGACATTGACTCGCAAGCTGATCTGGGTCTACAATGGACGCAACGGCTGTTATATTCGTGCTTGGCGGGTTAAGGATTAAAATGGATGGCGACTTCAACGCGATGTGTGACGTTATGTGCTCATGCCTACCAATTTAACAATCATTGTTATTTAATGATAATAAATGTATTAATAAATGTTTGTTTATTAAATGTGTGTTAATGTGTTAAGTCGTTGATGGCTTCGAACGATATTGCCACAATTTACATACTGTTTAGTCAAAAATGTTAAAAAAAAAAAAGGCATTTCCAAATTCAAATATTTAAAATACTTCTGTAGTAATCGTTAATTAGCACTATTGTGGCATATTTTGCCCCCAGATAACCAGGGCCCGTACTCATAAAGCAACTTTTACTTTCTAAAAATATAAGATTTTTATACATTTTTAAATATCATTATTAACCACTCAAGGACACTACAGACCATCTATTTTAAGATAAATATTTAGCTGTAAGTTTTATTTATCTATAACCTGATTAGCAATATTAAGAAAACGTATCAAATCGATAGAAAAAGGTATTTAAATAAATGATAAAATTTGACTTAACTTGAGTTAAGATATTGCTAAGAAGCTTTATGAATACGGACCCAGATAATTATTTCGAATTTGACTATATGATAAGTAAAAATGACCTGATAATAAGTCTGTTTTTTCGAGATATCCGCCATGCTTGATTATACGTTTTCTCGATAAAAAAACAATCTATGTTTCCGAATACATGCTAAGGTATTTTCTATTTCAAGATTTTGTTTATGTTATCTCGATATCAAGAGTTGGCACTATCTCGACGTTCTTGTTAAGAAAACACAACTCCTTATATTATCTGTTATAGTCGAGATCATTATCTGGCAATCTCGGAGTAACATTATGCCACCAGACTAAACCGATTGAGAACAGAAACTTCAGTTTTCTCGAAACGCCGTCAAATAGGTCAGGTGCGAATATTGGTTACGGAAGTTATCGAAGTATGAAACTGATAATGATAAAGCAATACAATATAGTGTTAGTTATAAAGGTGTGGTGATTCTTACCTGGGCAAGCCATATAAGTGCACCCGGCATTCCCGTTTTCTCCACATGTGCACGTGTTACAATCATCTTTGAATGATTCTCCTACAGCGTACGTAACTCCTTTATAGTTGCAACCTGAAAGTTCAGTTATAAACATATTCAAGCAAAATGTGTGTCATACAATTGATTTTTAAGGGATAACATCATACTCAAATTGTGCAAAAGATAAGTTCAAATGCTCTGAAACAGTTGTATTGTATGATTCATTGCACATGGCAATGGCAGCAGAAAAACTGTGTATCCATCATGTAAGTATAAAAGTCGAACAAAACATGTAACTTACACAGAATACCGTCAAGTAAAACACGCATTAAGGATACACCGTAGTATAGAGGGTTAGCATGATAAAAATATGTTTTTTTCTAATTTGTAATCTTTGGATTACTCGGCTAAAGATGAATGGCCACTCTTTTTGTAGTATTATCAATTAACAAATGTGACTCTAAAACATCATATGAACAGTTCTTGATAGTCTCGGAGAGAAATATATATTGAAAACCGCTACTAAGTTGAATGTAAAAATAAGTATTATTTGCATAACGTAGATACTACCTTTAGCACTGCGTGACTGCACGGGGAAATGGGATAATTCTGCATTGTATAGCTGCACAACTTGATTTGATTTTCTACTTCATCAAAATAAAATCTTATTCTCGATTTTTACAGATATTGCAATGTGTGAATTGCGATTTAAATAAACATAAACATGTTCATGAAACAAAACATGGCCGGGGAACTTTAAAGCAAAATTGTATAATTCCAAATGTAAGCAGTTTTCTTTAGGCTAGGCCATCCTTAAAAATATATTTGTTTGCTGTTTCCCGACCCAGGATTTTATAAGTGGGTTGGTAGGTAGGTAAAATTTGTTTTGCCAAACACAGTAAAAAACCGTCAGAAATTAAAGAAAAACATACTAAAAAGAGTAAAAAAAAACAATTGTTAAAGAATTACTATTACAAGTTTTGGGTAGGGCCTCTTTTGGTGGGTTTGTAGGGAAACAGCCAACCAACAATTTTTTATGTTCGCCCCTATTTTTAGACATTACTTTTTTTTAGCGCCTACACCGATTGAAAACAGAAACTTCAGTTTTCTCGAAACGCCGTCAAATATATGTCAGGTGCGAATATTGGTTACGTAATTTATCGAAGTATGAAACGGATCATGATAAAGCAATACAATATAGTCTTAGTTATAAAGGTGTGGTGCTTCTTACGTGGGCAAGCCATATAAGAGCACCCGACATTCCCGTTTTCTCCACATGTGCACGTGTTACAATCATCTTTAAATGATTCTCCTACAGCGTACGTAACTCCTTTATAGTTGCAACCTGAAAGTTAAGTTATAAACATATTCAAGCAAAATGTGTGTCATACAATTGATTTTTAAGGGATAACATCATACTCAAATTATGAGAAAGATAAGTTCAAATGCTCTGAAACAGTTGTATTGTATGATTCAATGCACATGGCAATAGCAGCAGAAAAACTGTTTATCCATCATGTAAGTATAAAAGTCGAACAAAACATGTAACTTACACAGAATACCGTCAAGTAAAAACACACATTAAGGATATACCGTAGTATAGAGGGTTGGCATGATAAAAATATGTTTTTTTTAATTTGTAGTCCTTTGAATACTCGGCTAAAGTTGAATGGCCACTTTTTTTGTAGTAATATCAGTTAACAAATGTGACTCTAAAACATCATATGAACAGTTATTGATAGTCTCGGAGAAAAACATTTATTGAAAAACGCTACTTAGTTGAATGTAAAAATAAGTATTATTTGCAGTACGTAGATACTACTTTTACCACTGCGTGACTGCACGGGGAAATGTGGTAAATCTGAATTGATTTGTTTTTCTACGTCATCAAACAAAATCTTATTCTCGCTTTTCACAGATATTGCAATGTGTGAATTGTAAATATCTATTGATATGTATTGATTTCGATTTAAATAAACATAAACATGTTCATGAAAGAAAACATAGCCGGGGAACTTTAAAGCAAACTTGTATAATTCCAAATGTAAGCAGTTTTCCTTAGGCTATTTTAAAACATTACCTTTTTTTAGCGCCTACACCGTTTCCCCAAATGATCCCCCAATACGCAATATTTTATCTGAATAATACTATCTGAGCAAACGATTTAGGGATTTTCTTTATAGACTTTTTCAACTACTTTACTATCCATGCCTCATTGAAATACCATCCCTTACCACCAAATTTTCATTCACCACCAGTGACATATCAATTGATCAAAACACTGCTGGTACGCAAGCGACAAACAAACATCATACAACCTTCATGCCAAATCTTACATAAGTTGACCAATAAATACCAGAGATAAATAGAAAGATACAAAGGCTGTGTTTTACACTTTTTGCACTTTTCAGGAAACCCAAACGACTGATGTGTAAAAATTCGGCTATAACTACTGGCTGAATTGATTCAACTAAACATTTATAGGGACGGTCAATCTGCAACATTTATCCCCTATGTACATTCAAAATAGATAACAATAATACATAAACATTAAAGAATTAAATGTTGAACCAATAACAACACTGTAATCTCCATCTTGTGAAGTCAAAAGAAAGTGTCTGACCACACATAACATTTAGCAACCGTTAGGTTATTAAAATCCCACTAGGGTGCCATTCCTATCAAACATAAAGTAGGAAGTGTGAATATAATGTAATGTCATGACTAATCAGGCCGAAAATATTAAGATTAGCAAACAGGATTTTATGACTTTGCCCTGGTCAAATATTCCAAAAATTGTAAGCACAGCATGTATAATACTATCATGGAGTAAAGCTACAAAAGAGCACTTACACCTACTATTTTAAACAAACAATTTTGAATAGTATATAGCATAACTAATACAGAGGGGAAAATCATCAGAAAAAGAAAGAAGAAGAAGAATAAAGAGAGAAAGAAAACAAAACAACTCTATACATATAATTTGTTTGTACAGCGGATACATTTCGGTCAAGCTTATTTACAACTCGTGCTATCAGTCCTCGCACTAAGAAGCAATGCATGTGATAAGACAAACGGTTTGACAATAGGACTATCGCCTTGGAACGATCAGTGGCAAAAAGGCCCGCTAGAGGCTTAAACCAGATTCTAGGATGCACCAAACTTCACTCTTACCTATTGACATCCCAGTAAAACGGGACAGTGTAAATAAAGAAATTGACGCCAGGCTATAGTCTGTAACAAACAAAGCAGCATTAATAAGCGATATAACACATAGATGATACGCGTTACTTCCGGATAGCATTTGCTATACCGGTTCTCCTCTTTGTTGAAAACAAATTAGCGTAATACAGCATTGTGCTTGTCGACCTTTGACCATTATTGTGAACGAACTACTGCTCAAGATACAATTAAAAGTGAATATAAAGGTCGAACAGGAAATGCACAGTCACACAAGGACCACAGTCAACCACAAACAAGCGCAAAAGCAAACAACAACTACAAATATGAATAAAAAGCAAGATATGACATCACAAACGCAAAAGGGTTGATATGACAGTGTGTGCCAGCGTGCCGAGCCAGCGACTGGTCTTTTGCTGGGATGATTTTGTTGAATGTCGTTATGGTTTTCCTATGATGTGTTTATTTTAATTATTTATTTTAATTATTTAAATACGAGTGAATGTTTACAGTTTTAACTGACTCACCTCGTGGAGGACATGCCATCCTGGTGCAGCCACGAATCCGACCGTTACGACACATACAAGTGTTACAGCCATCGGAAGCCATGACGGTTTCACCATCTATACATTCTCTACCGCCTGTAATTTACGTTAGGCAATAGTGTTATGGTAACGTTATAACTTATCGTAATATGGTTTGGAGGCGATGGATGTCATTTGATTGTCAGATCCTATGTCGACCGATAACCTTTAACAAAAAATAATGCAGCAAGCGTAGCATTGACAACCTTAACGTTAGTTACTAAATTTTGTTTTTCTTTGTGTATTCTATAAACAGTAAATGGCCAAGTAAGTCCACTTGTACAGATATTTGTTCTTCGATCGCACAACATGCACTGTTTTAAAGATGAACGCCCTATACTATTGACTTGTACATCAATCTAGCATGTTTTATAGCATATTTGATTCAGATTGGTTCCTGAAGAGGTATTACATCCCCAATCAGTACATCTCTAGAAGTCATGACGTCACATTTATTTTACGCTAGAAAATATGCACAAACAAACTGTAGTTGTAATGAGTTTATCTCGATAATTTAGTATAAGATACATATAACTCAATGAAAGATAACATCTCCAGCGGACTGTTTTAAAAATATGCGAGATTAAAACCTGTTGTTCGGAATTAAAAAACAACATGGAAACCGCGACTCTAAGTATCGACGTTTATCAAATCCCGCCAACAAGGTATTGATTTGGCATAATATAAACATCTGGAAATATTTTATTTCATAAAAACAGTTTAAACTTAAACAGTACCATATATGGCCTCTACCACGTGGTTTGCAAACGACATCATAACGACCGCTGTCATCACAAGTGTTGTTAGTGTAAACACATTCATGTTTCAACCTGCTATTCTGTAAATAAAAAAATAAATAAACAACGGTGACATGTTTAACGCTTTTCCAAATTGCTCATTTAATTCAGGCCGCTCCTTCCTTCTCATCCCACCGTAACCCCGCCTACGTCCGTGAGTAAGGACGTAGTCTTTGGTACTTATTGTCTGCTATATCAGCAGACTTCTACAAAGAAAATAAACAAATTAATCTGCATTTATTTACATATAGACTACATAACCGGTCTACTGTTGCCATACTCGTATGCACGTATACCCGTGTTTACATATAAACGTGGTACCGGTCTACTGTTGACATACTCGTATATACTTATACCCGTGTTTACACCTAAACGTTAATCATCGTTATATTGTGTATTTGTGCATACAGTTACCGTTAAGTATGCATTAATAATCATTATGTTGTGTATTTGTGCATACAGTTACCGTTAAGTTTGCATTAATCGTCGTTATGTTGTGTATTTGTGCATACAGTTACCGTTAAGTTTGCATTAATCATCGTTATGTTGTGTATTTGTACATACAGTTACCGTTAATTTTGCATTAATCATCGTTATGTTGTGCATTTGTGCATACGTTACCGTTAATTTTGCATTAATCAGTTACTTTTGCATTAATCATCGTTATGTTGTGTATTTGCGCATACAGTTACCGGTAAGTTTGCATTAATCATCGTTATGTTGTGTATTTGTGCATACAGTTACCGTTAAGTTTGCATTAATCATCCGATTTAAATTAGCGTTATTGAAACAACTAATTTATCCTCCGGAAAAATGTTTTATTCTGCTTTTAGATATTTCTGGCGTCTTCGGCCTGTTATATTGTTCCCTTACAATAAGTATAAAAGTCGAACAGGAAATGCAGCTTTCACAGAACACAGTAAACCCAAAAACACGCAAAAAGACAAACATGAATGGCAATGTTAATAAAGACAAGCAAGGTTT
Source organism: Cyrtodaria siliqua (assembly GCA_037043455.1). NCBI lineage: Eukaryota > Metazoa > Mollusca > Bivalvia > Adapedonta > Hiatellidae > Cyrtodaria > Cyrtodaria siliqua. The sequence continues at coordinate 144,146 of JAWPHD010002237.1, forward strand.
CACGCAAGCGTAAAATAGCTGCCGAGGGAAAATAGCATTATTTCTGGGTAGGAACTGGAAACAAAGTTTAACATAATAACAGACCAAGTCACGGGTGTTAAAATAATATTCAAAAAAAGAGTTGTCACGGAGACGTAAACACGCCATGACCGTTTTTTTTTACCAGACACTTTCTTCCCCAGACACTTTCTTCCCAATTTGTGCTACCTAACATTTTGAATCAAGGTGGGCGAATCCTTGCAAATGTATTACATATTCACCTTTGTAGCACGACGTGCTAAAGTACACATCAGCACAGAAATACAATTACTCACATGTATGGGATGCGTTTGCGCTAGCGTGCATTACAACACAGATAAACTGTTCATTGCTACCATGTGTAATTTTAAGATTTCGTTATCAAAGTGAAAAAAATCAAAGAAACTATTCATTACTACCTTACCCTGTGCAATTACTAAAACAATATAAGAGTCGCTGCCGTTCCGGCAGGGAATAAAGGCATATGACGTCACAAACACAAATCGGGCTACCGTCTTGAAACGGTCAGTGGCAAAAAAGGCCGCTGTGGGGTTTAAACCGGGTTCTAGGGTGCACTAAACCTCACACTTACCCTACTGTCATCCAAGATAAAACGGGACAGTGTAAATTAAGAAATCCCCGCCATAAACTATTCTCTAACCAACAAAGCAGCATTAATTTAAACAATATTTTATTCAAGTACTGAACAGGCAATGCCTATGTAAGACCTCTCCCGTATCAAGGTGCATATAAACAATACATTCATATCAAACATAACATAAAATGTGGAATTGTAGTACAGTTTGCATATTTTGGTTTGACAATTAACTTAGAATCTTTGAAACATGTGTACCGTGATTGTTTATTATTAACACGTTGTATTGTCAGAAAGAATTTAAGTGAGAAAAAAAAAGAATAAATAGAAAGAAAATCATACTGGAAACCAATACGAAATATATATAAAAATGTACCGACTATTACAAAATATAATGGTTTTAGTATGAGTTTCTGTAACCAATAGTTAATTTTATGAATTTAAGATAACTGAGAACAAAACAGACAAATAAAAAAATAAAAATTACAATAAAAAGGAAGAAAGATGACAAAATATAAAAAAAATCTAGCATTGTGACAAAACATATCTGAAAAAACAATAGTATATACATACATGTACACATTCATGCACATACCTATGTACACATACATATACATACATACATGTACATACATCTATAATTCTACGAAAATCTCCTGGTACACTTGATGTATTTGTGGACGATAAGTACAATTTCTGAGTTCGTAGTATCGTCTAGATTGGAACTGCCATTTAGTATCAAGTCAATGTTGATATGCGTGACATCAACAAGATTGGCTAGGGTATCAAGTAATTCATTTCTGAATTGGTTATACAGTGGACAGTTGAAAAAGAAATGAGTATTGTCCTCACATGGATTGCCACATTTCGGACATACTGCTGAATCTGTCAAGAAGTGGTCAAATAAATGCTTATTTAGATTACTTGAGTTAATTCTTAATTGACAGTGGATGATGTTATAATTCCTATTTCCTATAGTGATATGGACTGTTAGTCCTATGTTCAATAGCCTTAAGTTTATGCTTAAATTGTTCAACAGATGGTGCATTTTTAGCGTCTAAAGGTAAAGCATTCCACAATTTAATTGTACTCGGTAGAAAGCTGTTATATTATGATGTTGTACGACAAAGAGGGAGACGTAAGTTTAATCCTGAAGTTCGAAGGTTATAATTATTGTTTACAGGTAAGTATGGCTGGATTAAATTATACAGCATTAATAGGAAATATAAGTAAAGCACAAAGATTCTCGTGTATATACAAATACAAAATTCAATCGCCTAGAAAGCCACAAAGAAGGTACCCAGTGACTTGGCAGAAGCCAGAGCAACAAGAGAATTAACCATTGAGGGCAGGACAAGACAATATTGTAGACAAACATCAAACGTCACCGTCCTTTGGGCCTTAGGTAGACTTCCTCATAGGGTCCTCAGCCTTTCCGTTCATCGCACAATTAAAGAGGAAAGCATAGTGGCGAACTGTAAATGGGTCCACTACCAAGCATGCAGTGCGTTGCAAAATGATAGGGTCATAACCTCTTTTTATAAACCTTTTAACAAGTTTAACAAAGACAGTATGAAAATGAGCATGACCAACGATCTTACGAAGTTTGTAAATCACGTCACCATAGAAGTCAGGTTGTGATAATTCTAGTCATAGAAGAGTTCTTAAATTACTTTCATATTTGGAAAGAAGATCCGGTTACGATAATAAAATGTTGCAAAGGTTTTACGACGTTTATGATAACTGTAGCCATGATAGAGTAGCTTTTTAGTTATACAAAGATTACGAATATTAAAGTCCTCAACTCGAGTGCAAGCTCTAGAAAAACGAATAAGTTGAGAAAATCGCTCGGGGAACATCCCCATCTAAATGGGGATAATTAACAATATCGAAATTAAAATCATCTCTTTTGTCATAGATTTTGCTAATTATTTCACCATTTTCAATAGAGAAATGTAAATCGAGAAAAGAAGCATAGAATCAGATATATTAGCTATGTAAGTTGAAGTTCTTTAGGATATATATTATTAACCATAGTAGAAAAGAAAGGGTTGTCAATGCTCAATATGTCATCCAGATACCGATAGGTGTCATTAAAGTCTTCAATAAAATCTGCCTGGGTATCTGGTGAAGACTCAACATGAAATCTCTTTCATAGCAATATAAAAACAAATCTGCGACAAGTTGTGCACAGTTCGTACCCATAGTGATACAGAAAATTTATCTATAAACGGTAGTTCCATACCTGACAAAAATATTATCTAATAGAAAAATAAGTGATTCACAAACTTCCTGGCAAGTCCACATGGTGTAATTGTCCAAACTGCCGTTGGTAAAAAACGTTTTAATATTGTTACAGGCCAAAAATGTAGTATTTTCCCTAGTATAAGTTTTTTGAATGAGAGCAATAAACTTGTCTTTGATAAGGTTGCGTGGTAAAGTTGTATATAATAAGTACTTAGAGATGAAGCTTGACGTTTATTGGATATGTTATCAAGAACGTCGCCTGAATTTTTAATAGACCAAAATAAACTAATCCCAGAGTTTTCATAAGCTTTACAGTGGTCAAGCTTTCCATTGATCGTTTGGATCTCTTGTGTTTCTGTTCATAAATTTCAATATCATATGCGTGTGCGGGTGGGGTTTTAGAAGGTATAAAATATACACAAATGTCTCAACAACATGCGAACACTTTTCTCTTTTGTTTGTGTTCATACGCGGGAAGACGGTTATACCTCCATACCTCCATCAAGACGATTAGCTGTAATTATAATGTTCTTACTAATAACGCACATGTTGCAAGGCATTTTCATTTGTTAATTTAACAATCAACTCATTTAATGGTTGCAATTTATTTTATGTTGTATATTTCATAAAATGTGACCGATATTTCTAAAATAATTGTTTTCTTCTAGTCCTTAACTGTGAAACTCTTTACGTAAAATAGAATGGTATAGAAATGAGGAGAGTGTTACTGGCGACGCTAAAATAACACGTTTATTGTTCAAAATAACAAACAACTGCTTGTCAGACACGCACACTTCTCCTAAGCACGCAATCAGTCCTCGTCGCGAAAGAGTTCGTAAATTATTTTATTTTTTAAAAGTATATCAGGATTACGATAACAAAATTTTGCAAATGTGATACTAACTTTGTGGTAAATGTAGCTCTGAAGGAGTGGCCTTTTAGTTATGCAAAGGTCGCGGATGCTAAACTCGTCTACTCGACTACAATCTCTATAAAAAACAATCTCTAGAAAAAAGAATAAGTTATGAAACATTAATTTTACACCCATAAGAAGCTGCCCCTTTAATTGGGGATAACTAACAATGTCACATTTGAAATTAACTGTTGTAAATAAACACGTTGCAATATTGTACATACCTTGACTTCAGTGAAAATGTCCGACACCGTTTTTGATCCAATGGTTCATAATGCACATTAGCTGGAGTTTTTATAGTTACAAAAAGTGGCAACAGTCGCTGTGCCCTCAAGACAAACTCGTGGTGTTTGTGCTACAGCAGCTGGTCATGATGAGCTGTGGAAACAGGTGCAACTGAAATGTCATTGAGAAGATGGAATGTTTTAACTTTTACCATGATTATGATTACGTTAATGACTTATTTCGAGCATATTGTATTGTGAGATGTGTGGGTAGGGGTGAGCATATGTATAGAAAACGGTACATCACTATTAGACGTACACTCGTCTGAGAAAATGGTCTTATTCAATTTTGTATCAAATGACGACGTCCATCCAATAAAGCTTTTGTATAAGTAAACATATCAAAATTATTGTGTTTTTGGTTTTATTTTTGTTCTGAAAACAATAAATAATTATCAGAAATGTTTTATATTTAGTACAGCTAATTATTAACTTAATTTGTTCGTCATTAAAATACCAACTATTATACAGCTATACCCTAGATAATATGCAATATAGCAACTATAATCGGGCGTCAATGTATATACCTGACGTCCTGAGCTTATCGGTCATGGCCCATGCTAGAGTAAATAAGCAAGGTTTCCATGCTTTTTCAACGATCAGGTGACTTTAGGAAATAGGTCCTTTACTCTAACGGTCTCTTGTGGATTGGACATATTGTATTTGATCGTCGCAAAGTAATAGCAGTAGATACAAGCAAGCTTTTACGCAAGCGTAAAATAGCTGCCGAGAGAAAATAGCATTATATCTTGGTAGAAACTGGCAAGAAAGTTTAACTTATCAAAGCGAAAAACTCAAAGAAACTGTTCAACAATTATTTTATTATTAAATCAAATTATTCATGGAATTTTGTATTTAGAAATTTTGAAATGTTGAATTTTGAAATTTTGGAATTTTGAATTTTGAAATTTTGAAATTTTGGATTTTGAATTTTGATGAAATTTTGAAATTTTGAATTTTTGAAATTTGGAAATTTTGAATTTTGAAATTTTGAATTTTGAATTTTTAAATTTTTGAATTTTGAATTTTTGAAATTTTGAATTGTGAAATTTTGACTTTTGAATTTTGAAAAATTTTGAATTTCGAATTTTTAAATTTTTGAATTTTTGAATTTTGAATTTTGAAATTTAATATTGAATTTTGAAATTTTGAATTTTGAATTTTAATTTTGAATTTTACAAATTTGAATTTTGAAATTTTGAATTTTGAATTCTCAAATTTTGAAATTTGAAATTTTGGAATTTTGGAATTTTGAATTTTGAAATTTTGAAATTTTAATTTTTTGAAATTTTGAATTTTGAAATTTGAAATTTGAAATTTTGAATTTTGAAATTTTTGAATTTTGAAATTTTTGAATTTTGAATTTTTGAATTTTGAATTTTTTGGAATTTACACAAACTGTTCATTGCTACCATGTGTAGTTATCAAAGTGAAAAAACTCAAAGAAACTATTCATTACTACCTTACCATGTGCACTCAAAGAAACTATTCATTACTACCTTACCATGTGTAAATACTAAAGTAATACAAGAAAAACTTGATGCAAAGAGTCTGCGCTCATAAATCTACTTTCGTTTTCAATACATTTGTCTGCATTTGACAGTCAAAATGAAGCATTACAAAATTAGCGATTTCCCGTAAACGAAATTTAAATGCCAAAACTTTCCGATATATCATCGTATTTTCTCATTTCTTAGCAACATTTAATGTAATTTGCCAATAATAATTAATCAAAACGATTTAAAAACGAGAACAATGTGAAAACATTTGAAACGCAGATATTACGATCGATAAATTTCGTTAAATTTTTCTAAAATTCGTATTACGCATTTAACCATTTGATTTTATAATCAGCCTCGTTTTCAGTCAAAATACAGGGAGACATCGTTTTAATGAAATGATTTTGTATAATTTTTGAATTATCGGTGCATCATTTCTTACAGAAATTCAAGAAATCGCTAAGCAGTTTTATCTCTTGTGTTTTATATCTTATTCTGGTGCGTTTTATAGCATGCGTTAAATGCCATTTAAACATTTTTAATTACAATCCAAACATACTCAACTATCAGTCCTTTTGATTCCCCATGCCTAAGGTCAAAGTACTACCACAGTATGTCCGGCGCCCTCAAGGGGCGCCGAACAATAAGAATCTGCTGCCTTCGGCAGCAGAATAAAAAACGAAAAGCATAGACAAGTTTAATACTGAACATGTGTATCGTTCCTTTGAGTGTGTGTTCACTTTATAAACAAGCGCAATACTAAACGTTACTAAACTTTGTTGTTGCTGTAATTATCTATCTTAACAAGTTGCAAGCCTACCATTAAATCAGCTGTTTATTTTAGAGCGTTTAATGTATGTAAAACTTAATGTTGATTGACGTACATTTACATTTGTTGTATATATTATGTTCGATCTCGTAAATCTAGGCCTCGCGTAACGGTAACATCAAACGCAAATCACATGTAACAATCAATCGCTTACTAACATACTATTTTTATACAGTTTAGAAAACACTCTGGAACGCGTTCACATTTCTTTTTGTGCATTTATTCACTTAAATTGATGGACGTGGAAGCAGACACAATTTGTATTCGTACAGATCCTTTGTATACCACTGCTTTCATAACTCAAATACTATATCTACATGAGGATATTGATTTTATTGACATACTAAGTATTTCTTTATTTACCCTGTTCCGTTTAACTGGTATGACAATATGTTACGCGTGAGGTTGGTGCACCCTAAAACCTGGTTTAAACCCTCCCCCAGCAGCCTATTTGCCACAGACCTCTCAAAGGCGGTATCATATTGTTAACCCCTTTATGTTGAGTGTCTATGTATACATATATACATATGAATACGTTTCTGTTAATTATGTTAACTGATGGTATAATGTTGGTGCGCCTTAAAACCCAATTCAATTCAATTCAATTCAAGCTTATATGTATTTGTTGTATCCTCACGGGTCTCATGACCCATTGGAATTATCTGAATAAACAAATGGACCTTTGGAAACGGCCGAACACGATAAATACGAAATAATGCAGTCTCGGTTTGATTGAGACTGTTCATGAACGGTAGTGGATATGCTTCTACCATTCACGCCCCCTAGCCCCTGGTTGAGAACTCAATATTCATAAAATCAATAGTACAGATTTTTTAACCATCCCGGAGATGGTATGCATATGGCGGTGGACATGCCATATTTACTGCCATTATTCCATGTCCAGCGGCGTATGGTACCTAAGACGTTTCTTTATACACTATGTATACACTAATTTCCTCCTCTTCCAAGCTGACCTATTTCAACCCAGAATGTACTTCCTAACATGATAAACCTATAGAAGATCACGCCAGCTTTGCTTGCCGATTCTCATTGTGCGTACTTGCGAATGGTATCTAGCTATGCCCCTGATGAGTATGTAGTCATTATGGTTAACTTTCTATGATACAGGTAATTTAAACATATTTAAATGATAATAAAACGTTTATGTCAAAACTGTCATTTAAATACAAATTTGTCATTTCGCAGCAGACTTATGTTGATGAAATGTGTTGTCCGTCCTTCGGGCTTGTAAATGAACCATTTGAATAAATACGGTAAAAGTAGTCCGGCGCTTTTCATATCAATCACCTCTCTTTCTCTGAGGCGGTTTTAAATAACCGTATATAATGTGCTAATGGCTGAGCCGTTAAGCAACATCAGCAATTCCGCAATTTTTTATATCAATTTGCAACACGTGAAACGAATATACTATTTGGTGAAGTTCGATTTGCGGTTAAAAGTGCCTTTAATATCTAGTGAACATATACGAGCTATGAGCTATTGTTATTTATAATTGTATTTTTATATGTTGAAATGTGTTTTGGATTGTTTGCTGATTGGGTGTATGACAACATTAGCTGTGTTTGCCTTTATTTAAAACTGCTTTGTGTCCATCATTTGCAATGTTTATTAAATATCTGCAGGCGTAAAAGCATATAAAAACAATAAAAAATGTGCATTTTAGATCATTGTCTCAATTAAATTGCATTCGTAAGAATTATGAGGTTTTCTTCTTTCTTTTCACCTCCAAAAAATACAGTCTCTATTCACCTGCTGCAATGCCTATCCCATATGCATGTCACGGTGTACGAGGCCTGTACGAAGCTGGTCATTATACAGCTGTTTCCAGTCAGCTTTCAACCTAAAGCGCGCTAATGTATGAGTTTCCCGAGGCAATCCTTTTAACAACTTTGCTGTATGCGTCACATTACGTGGTCCGAGTATTAACTTTCATACCCAATCCAACCCCCTCTACAAGAAGCAAAAATGTAGTTGGCTGGGGTATGAAATAAACCTTAATTTCGGCTTTAAAAGTTTGCATATTGTAAAATTAAAACATTTAATAGGTAATTTTAAAACGTTATCGCATTTTTTAGTAAAAAAGGTTTTAAACATGTTATAATGTCGAAATATCCATTATAAAATCCTGCTAATATAAGCTTTCCCATCGCTTAAAGATGAATGGCCACCCTTTTTGTAGAATGATCAATTAACAAATTTAACTCTTAAACATCATATGAACATTTCTTGATAGTCCCTGAGACTAAGTTGTATGTAAAAATAAGTATTATTTGCAAGACGTAGATACTACTTTTACCACTGCGTGACTGCACGGGAAAATGAGGTAAATCTGATTTGTATAGCTGCACAACTATTGCCAGATAATTGATAAATACATTTACCTGTGGATTAACTTACCTGTTCAAAGTTTTCTACGTCATCAAATAAAAATTAATTCTCGCTTTTCACAGATATTTCAATGTGTGAATTTTAAATATCTATTGTTGTTATAATGATTTCTATTTAAATAAACATAAACATGCTCATGAAACAAAACATGACCGGGGAACTTTAATGGAAATAAGGCGGGACCACGTAACGCATATTTATCAGTTGTATACCTATAATACTAATAACACAGACTGATATTAAATCAACTTCTTATGCAGGTGTCGTTTCTGGTTTAGAATGGTTGTGCAACTAAACATTGGTAACTTGGTAACATTTTTAGCACTATTAATAGTGTATTACCTAATTTTTGTATACATAATCTCACGAAGACCCGGGATAAGAATATCCTTCTTCTATAATATATAATTTACCACACGTAATGAAGGTAGAAAATGTCGGCTTTATTTCGCTTTCTTCGGTGAATTCTGAAATATGTTTAGTAATTGGATGTTTGTTACTTCGATACTGCTAAGCATTGCAACTTGCATGGGGTAAAAGTGTTTTTATTGGATGGCAATTAATAAATATAAATACATATATACTGGCGACTCGGCTATATGTGGAATACTCTTTTTTATAAATTTTTTTACTTTTGTACGTTTCAACTGCTGACTTATATTATTGAATAGTTTATTTTGTCTTCTTCATGTTACGGCATTAAACAATGGTACTTTGTGTTTTTTAAAGCAAATCAAAATGTGCTGCTTGTTTATATTGCCGAGTTGTTCAAAACGTCGTACAATCACCGACTCCGGAAACCCATTTTTTTCTTTTTTTATTCTTCAAATTTCGGTTTCTGTTCAATGCTGATTTTGAAATTTTAAACTACACTGTGGTATATATATATGACTAACTTATACAAAATATGTATTCACATTTAAAAACAAAGTAATAAATATAAACAGTGTGATACATTTTGTTTTACAGCAATTAAATATTTAAAATGGGATTCGGTTTTAGTAAGTCTGCCACTGTACAGCAATTACAGTTTATTTCGACGGCTCTTTGCATTTTATTTGAAGCGGAATATTTGACTGTCGTATTTCACGTCTTCATAGGTGAAACGTATATATACTGAAAGGAAAAGAAACCCGACACGGGAATTTCCGCTATATATGGTATATACTCCACACTTAATTCCATACATATTCCAAGGAAATTCCAAGATGTTTTGTAAAAACAAATTGCAGTTAATTAGAGAAAGAACACAACTGTGATATTGTAGACGTTTTAATCACAGTACACGTTGTAACAAGAAATGCATAAATGTTGAAGTTCCTCTTTGAAAAATTGAGCCAGGTCAGTACTGTATTTAACGTAACGAGTTTGCAAAATTTTGCATCCTAAGTTTGCGCCAAACGCGTACTCTGTCAATAATGAAGCTTTACAGGAATACTATTTTCTGTGTTACGTGTTGTTTTAGTCTTTTTTTCGAAAGGAAGATCTTACAGCAGCATCTTATACATTCACTGTATAGCGGAAATTCCCGTGTCGCGTTTCTTTTTCCTTTCAGTATAGTTGTGCGATAGAAATAGTTGTGTTCAGACAATGGGTTAATGGACACGTTTCAAACTTGTGACAACTTATTAACGTTTCTTTAACTGTTTAAATGTGTTTCTTCTTCCATTTCAAGATAAATTCTGTTGTAATTCTCTTTAAAGGGATACACGGCAATCACGATATTTTTAAAACCTGAAGACGTCCCATTAGTGTTATACGTACTCATGTATATACAATGGTGTAACACGGGTCTCTCTGTTTGATATAGTTACGTATTTTGCTTGTTTAAAATATATTTCCAGTTCCGACCATTATTTTTTTATCTGGTCTCATACTTCCCCAAATCGTATACCTAATCGCCCCACCACCTCACATTTAACACACACACACACATTTAGATACTTGATTACTCAGCTAATATCGTAACGTTCTGTAACATTCTATGGAGGACGTTGCTGTCATTATAATGTTTGTCGAATTTTTCCTACATCTAACGCATACCTTATCACTGAATCAGTACTCGAATCCACCAAGGAGAAGCTATATCAATTTACCACCAATCTTGCCTGGCACACAGGTATTGCAAAAACAATTATTACTTACCTTTACTGCAGGTCAAAGGGCATCATCCTCCGTTTGAGTTGCTGTGGGTTTTGGTGCGTTGCTACGGAAGAAGGTGTATAATTGCAAAGTATATACTGGATGATAATCTGACTAATGAAGATAAATTATACTTTTTATGTTTTATTCAGTAAATGTAAGATACAACAGAGCTGATTATGTAGCTGATTATGTTGAATGTCCTATCTCTCATTGGCTTTGTTCTGATGATGATTCGCATCCTCGATCTCACCAAACGAGAAATCTCGTCAATTCAACACATGTTTATATATTTTAGCAGCATTTTAGATAGTAACAGATCACAATTAAAAACACTAATATATGTCAGTGCAATCTTAAGGCATTGTATATAGTAACAGTCGATATAGAAGAAAACTCCTTTAATTATGTTCAAGAACTGAATTAAATTGAATTCTTGTTTAACAGCTCATCAACACATTTGTATAGGTTATTCTCTAGTCTCGCCCAGCTAGACCGTATCATGCATATGTCTTACTTGCAGATATCGGTCTGGGCAGATTAGGTCAATTAAAGCGCCCACTAGCGATTAGCACAATTTATTCGCGCGTTTTTTTCACGCGCATGAAGTCGACGTTTGCATGACGTCATGGTGTAAATAAACGTACAACGTCAATTGTTGATGCATCAGTTACACTTTTAACGTCACTTGCTGCTTCTCGTAAGTTAAAAATAAGAGATTATTATTAAATTAACTTAAAAACATGTTTTTAAGAGTCTCGTTGAATCTCTCAAAATCTCTCCAAAATCGCCCAAAACGTTAGGGAGATTTCAAACGTCCTATTTTCCCCAGGCCCTGGTTCTGGATCCGTGTAGCATAGCGTAACGAAGAAATCAGAAGCGGGCCGGGTGACCGAGGCTAATTTTCCCCAGGCCCTGGTTCTGGATCCGTGTAGCATAACGTAACGAAAAAATCAGAAGCGGGCCAGATGACCGAGGCTAGTTATTCTCAGTCAGTCGCCCCAGAGGGAGGGAAGTGATACATAATGTCCCGGGAACCCCGCCCGACTCTTAATATCCAATAGATTCATGTGTTTCTTTAACAATCACGGATGATAACCTCTGATACATGGGTACGCGTCCAAGAACATTTCCGTACATTACTGCGGTAAGGCGCCGATACATACCACAATCGGAACTTCCTCGTCGATTATTTAATGGTTATGGAAAACTGCGAGGCAGTTCCGACTGAGGCGGACGTATAAGCACACCACATGCGGTAAGTATTCATCACCGAAATTATTTGTTTAAGTCAAGGACAAGGAAAATCTGTCAAAAATCAGCAGCAGCATTTTTAATCGATAGTTTTGTTATTCATGCATAGATCTACTATACAGTAAAATTACACGTTCGGTAAATACAATATTGTACTGGCTGAGAGACATGCGTGTATAACTGCTTGTTTTGTTTTGTTTTTCAAAATGAAAGTCTAGCTTCTTCTCATTGCTCAGTTTTGGAGGCATATCTAAGAACTTGATCATGGTCATAACACTTCGATCTATAAATGCAATTTTGTTTTATCCACACTCAAACCTGTTTTAAGAGAGCACTAAAGGCAATAACATGGTCGGTCGCTTAACACAGCTGACCTCTTAAAACATGTACGTTTTAATTAGAACAGCACGATTGGGAACGTAAAAGGTGGTCTCTTAACCCTTGACCCGCACGACTTTAATAACCTTGACCCGTTAACACGACTGTAATAACCTTGACCCGTTAACACGACTGTAATAACATTGACCCGTTAACACGACTGTAATAACCTTGACCCGTTAACACGACTGTAATAACATCTGCGTTCATTGTAAACCCAGGTCAGCCTGCGAGTAACTGACCAGGGTTTTACAATGTCAGGCTGCCGATCAGTCATTTCCCCAAAACACCCCGGTCTTAATTCAAAGAAAGAACAGTCCATTCTATATATGTCGTGGGTTAACGGTTAACAGAGGCGGCCTCTTGAGAGGGTATGACTGTTATGGACTGATATATCAAGCAAGCTACAAGCATAACTTTTATTTAATTGGAAGGAATGTTATTCACTTACTCTTGACGCGTAAAGAAGAACAAGTTTGACGTTGATTGCCAGTAGTGGAATGATACTTGTGAGTAATTAAACTGTCAAAGAAATAAAGAATGGTAGGCCAAGGACAAAATATAAACAGAAAACTGCTCTGCCGTGAGTCGTCATAGAACTACTGAAGCTCACAATCATAGACGATTTAAAGATACACACATCAATCTTGAAATGTTTATCAATTATTGAAATTAGCGTCTCGATTTATTTATCCGGTATGTTTGACTTTAAGCCTGCTTGCATATATAATTAAATACAATGTTGAGTTTTCATACTTTCGTCTTATTCTACTATAAGTTTATATATGTTATTGGTGCAATATTATCAACAGTTAATAATATGCAAAAAAAATTGCTTTATACTTGTCTTATACTTACTATTAGTGATTGAACAAATGAAAACTATGTAGAAAACTAGGTACATGTACCATCCCTGTATATTACTGAGTACCTGTACCACTCCTGTATATCACATGTACCACTCCTGTATATCATTGTTAGTAAATTTGGAAGTTTGTTGTATTTGACTTTCTGAAATATTCATCCAAAAACTGCAGTTTTTGTACTAGGATCTATGCTACCAACTAATACACTTACATAGTTGTGTGCTCACCTTTGTGTAATAGTTTTATCCACATACAGACTAGAGTAGCATTAGTGTACTATTATAGCATGATATCAATAACCAGTATTGGTAGCCAGTGATATACAGGAGTGGTACATGTACCCAGTGATATACAAGAGTAATACATGTACCCAATAATATACAGGAGTGGTACATGTACCCAGTACAGGAGTGGTACGTGTACCTAGTGATACACAGGAGTGGTACGTGTACCCAGTGATACAAAGGATTGGTACGTGTACCCAATGATATACAGCAGTGGTACAGGTACTCAGTAATATACATGAGTGGTACATGTACGCAGTGATACACAGGAGTGGTACATGTACCCAGTGATATACAGGTGTGGTACATGTACCCAGTGATATACAGGAGTGGTACATGTACTCAGTGATATACAGGACTGGTACATGTACCCAGTGATACACAGGAGTGGTACGTGTACCCAGTGATACACAAGAGTGGTACCTGTACCCAGTGATATACAGGAGTGGTACATGTACTCAGTGATATACAGGAATGGAACATGTAACCGGTGATATACAGGAGATGTACATGTACCCAGTGATATACAGGAGTGGTACATGTACCCAGTGATATACAGGAGTGGAACATGTAACCGGTGATATACAGGAGATGTACATGTACCCAGTGATATACAGGAGTGGTACATGTACCCAGTGATATACAGGAGTGGTACATGTACCCAGTGATATACAGGAGTGGAACATGTAACCGGTGATATACAGGAGATGTGCATGTACCCAGTGATATACAGGAGTGGTACACGTACCCAGTGATATACAGGAGTGGAACATGTAACCAGTGATATACAGGAGTGGTACATATACCCAGTGATATAAAAGCTTGGTACATGTACACAGTGATTTACAGGAGTGGTACATGTACCCAGTGATATACAGGAGTGGTAAATGTACCGAGTGATATACAGGAGAGGTACATGTACCCTGTACCCAGTGATATACAGGAGACGTACAGGTACCCAGAGATATACAGCAGTGGTACATGTACCTAGTGATATACAGGAGAGGTACAGGTACCCAGTGATATACAGGAGTGGTACATGTACCCAGTAATATACAGGATTGGTACATGTACTCTGTGATATACAGGAGTGGTCAATGTACCCAATAATATACAGGAGTGGTACATGTATCCAGTGATATACAGGAGTGGTACATGTACCCAGTGATATACAGGAGAGGTACAGGAGTGGTACATGTACCCAGTGATATAAAGGAGTGGTACATGTACCCAGTAATATACAGGAGTGGTACATGTACCCAGTAATATACAGGAGTGGTACATGTACCCAGTAATATACAGGATTAGTACATGTACCCAGTAATATACAGGATTGGTACATGTACCCAGTAATATACAGAAGTGGAACATATACAGGAGTGGTACATGTACCCAGTAATATACAGGAGTGGTACATGTACCCAGTGATATACAGGAGTGGTACATGGGCACTCCAATATATCACTGGGCACATCTACCACTCCTGTATATCACTGGGTATTTGTAACACTCCTGTATATCACTGAGTACATGTACCACTCCTGTATATTACTGGGTACATGTACCAGTCCTGTATATTACTGGGTACATGCACCACTCCTGTATATCACTGGGTACATGTACCACTCCTGTATATTACTGGGTACATGTACCAGTCCTGTATATCACTGGGTACATGTACCAACCCTTTATATCACTGGGTACATGTACCGCTCCTGTATATCACTGGGTACATGTACCACTCCAGTATATCACTGAGTACCTGTACCTCTCCTGTATATCACTGGGTACATGTACCACTCCTGTACATTACTGGGTACACGTACCACTCCTGTATATCACTGGGTACATGTACCACTCCTGTATATTACTGGGTACATGTACCAGTCCTGTATATCACTGGGTACATGCACCACTCCTGTATATCACTGGGTACATGTACCACTCCTGTATATCACTGGGTACATGTACCACTCCTGTATATTACTCGGTACATGTACCAGTCCTGTATATTACTGGGTACATGCACCACTCCTGTATATCACTGGGTACATGTTCCACTCCTGTATATCACTGGGTACATGTATCACTCCTGTACATTACTGGGTACACGTACCACTCCTGTATATCACTGGGTACATGTACCAGTCCTGTATATTACTGGGTACATGCACCACTCCTGTATATCACTGGGTACATGTACCACTCCTGTATATTGCTGGGTATATGTTCCACTCCTGTATATCACTGGGTACTTGTACCACTCCTGTATATCACTGGGTACATGTACCACTCCTGTATATCACTGGGTATATGTACCACTCCTGTATATTACTTTGTACATGTACCACTTCTGTATATCACTGTATATTACTGGGTACATGTACCTTTCCTGTATATCACTGGGTACATGTTCCACTCCTGTATGTCGCTGGGAACATGTACCTCTCCTGTATATCACTGGGTACATGTACCACTCCTGTATATCACTGGGTACATGTACCAATCCTTTATATCACTGGGTACATGTACCGCTCCTGTATATCACTGGGTACATGTACCACTCCTGTATATCACTGAGTACCTGTACCTCTCTTGTATATCACTGGGTACATGTACCACAGTGGCACTCATGTATATCACTGGGTACATGTACCACTCCAGTATATCACTGGGTACCCGTACCTCTACTGTATATCACTGGGTACATGTACCACTCCTGTATATCACTGGGTACATGTACCACTCCTTTATATCACTGGGTACATGTACCACTCCTGTATATTACTGGGTACATGTACCACTCCGGTATATCACTGGGTACATGTACCAATCCTGTATATAACTGGGTACATGTACCACTCCTGTATATCACTGGTACATGCACCACTCCTGTATATCACTGGGTACATGTACCGCTCCTGTATATCACTGGGTACGTGTACCACACCTGTATATCACTGTTTACATGTACCACTCCTTTATATCGGTGGGTACATGTACCACTCCTGTATATCAGTGGGTTCATGTACCACTGCTGTATATCACTGTGTACATGTACCCCACCTGTATGTCACTGGGTACATGTACCACTCATGTATATCACTGGGTACATGTACCACTCCTGTATATCACTGGGTACATGTACCAATCCTATCCTTTATATCACTGGGTACCTGTATCTCTCCTGTATATCACTGGTTACATGTACCACTCCTGTATATTACTGGGTACATGTACCACTCCTGTAATCACTGGGTACCTGTACCACTCCTGTATATCACTGGGTACATGTACCACTCCTGTATATCACTGGGTACATACAACCATTACCGTTTCAAGAGACTAACAACGCCGAGGCAAAGACGAAGGTAGGTGAGAGATGTTTAAAGATGTTTAGGGACTGGGGCAGAGTTTTATAATAGTGGAATAAAGATCTTTGTAAAGCTTTTTACTGACACAATTGCCCACACTTGCCAGACATACATGTAGCTGAGAGAATCACATATTCTGTGAACATCACATATCCTGTATATGTTACTTGTATGTACAGCATATAAAACCAAATGAGGTACGATTCACAGCTAGGACCCACGCTATCATAAATATTTACGCCATTGAATTGAATTAAATGTTGTTTAACGGCTCATCAACACAGTATAGGTTATTTAGAGCCGCCCCAGAGAGAGGGGAAGGATACATAGGAATCCGGGAACCGTGGCCTACTCTTATTATCGAATATATGTCTATGGTTCTTTAACGTGCTCGGAGGATAGACCGATACACGGGACCGTCGGTTTACGTCCCCATCAGATGGACGAGGCTTAGAGAAAGTGTCTTGCCCAAGAACACACAGACGAAACTCAGTGGCACCACGGAGGATTGTACCCGGGGCCTCCAGTTACAAATCCGCCGCGCTACCGACTGCGCCACGCCAGCCCTCACGTCATTGACTAAGCTTCCACAAACACAATTTGAGATGTTTTAGATTGGATTTAAGAGAGACAATCTTTCAGTTTTCGTCTATTTTTTATTGTAGGGTCATGCACTCAGATTAAACAGCTGAAAATAGAGCTGTCGCCGGTTTAAAGAATATATGCAGTTTGTGTAGGTTTTTTGTTCAAATAATATATTATAAATTTAAGAAAGATTGAAAGTCACCACCCATACATCTACCATATATTTTATTGAAAATTAATAGTGTGCACTGAATTAATATTGTTTCTGTTAAATACACATAAAGATATTTTGTTATGAAAATATTATATTTTTCAATTTGCGTTTTGGCGTATGTTTCGTACCGGTAAATATATGTCTATAAGAGCATCAATATCCTTACATTTTACCATAAATTATATATCTTATAACTAAAAAGAAACTGAAAACATTTACCCATCGGTTATCTCTGGATCATATTTAAGTATATTTTGTTGCGATTTTATAATCTAGCCCCTTACCTACCTAGACCTCCGATTTGTATTGCATTTTAGGCATTTTTATTTTTTCGATTGCTCAGAAAAAATGTGTAGGCCGCGGCCTACACGGCCTATAGGAAGCTATGCCCATGATATCTGAAATAAAACACCGATTCAGTTTTTCAACAGTTCGCGTCATTCATTCACACTATGCGTATTTTGAAATAAACATCTGTCAAAACCACATCTCTACCTAACCTCTGTGCTCATACTCTCCAAAGAAATAATCCTGACAGACACAGTAAAATACTTACTACTCATGACAACAGACATACTACTTTAACCTCAGGTTAGATTTAACAATGAAATAGAAACTAATCTTGGGAAAAATACATGCTAACTACAAACTTTGGATTCTTTCAAGGAACTATTTCAGCACCCTACGACCCGGAAGTACTTCCTGACTGGTCTGACACCTAAATGAGTCGCGGCATTTGTCAAAAACATCTAACTGACCAATAAGGTTGACCGAATGGAAAATCAGATGCTTTTGAAGGACCTATTATCTTTTCGGTTCAATTCCTGCATGCAAAGAACCATTCGGCTAATAGAAATCAAGGATTTTAAGACACGTTATACAAAACTAGAAAAAATGCCAAAATAAATTAACCGTTTGGTATATCTCCATCAAGTAAAGTTTTCAAACATTGCCTTCTATATACCAAACTAAAATGTACACATAATGTGAGGTGTAGATATCAAAATCACTCATGCATGGAATTTCTTCATTTTTCATGGAGAAACAGACATTCTTTAAATTCCAACAATTAAGAGGCACAAAATAGACCATAAGGCACATTTACATGCACAGTGTCCAATAAAATATACAGTTTGGCTATAAAATGCCAGAAAAAAAGAGACAAAATTGAAGCAATGACTCAGAAACTAAGCCTACCCCATATGCCTGTAGCAGTCTTGGGCAACAGCAAGACAAACTGAATCAAACACCAGAATAGTATATATTTCAGTGGATTATACCATTATCTCTAACAAAATACCAAATTAATGTGTTAAATTACAATTGTATGCCATTGTATGCCATTGCATAGTGATTTCATCTGAATTTATGAAGAAAAATGGGTGGGATTTACACCATGTTAGCAAAAAACTAAAATAAATGCTGAATTCCACAAATTTGTGTATATTTCAGTTTCAGATTGTAAAACCCATCATCGCATATAAAATTTACAGGTTCTCAGGCTTTCGATACAAAGTAAGACTTCTCCTAGAGTCGCGTCATGTCAAAATGTCAGTACCGATACATTTTCAGATTTTAGCCTCATACGGTACCTTAAAATTATAAAATTGCCATTTATTGTAGGAATTGTGACAGGTCTATTATCTTTTGCCACTATTGCACTTAAAGACACTTGAGAGCCTACTTGAAGTGCTTTAGGACCACTCCAAATCACTAGGACCCCCAAATTCCACCCTAAAACACACACATTCTATTTCAATTGCAAAAAACATGTTCTGATGTAAAATTCAAAAAATTAACATCAGCTTTTTTTCTCTCACTCAGCTGCAAGCTTCCATAGGAAAAATCAACTGGATTTGGCCATTAATAAGAAAAATGCGTTTTGTCCATCTAGGCGCCGGACCGGTTAAAATCAGCCCATTGAACACAATGCAATATAGGCTATATTTGGAGATCAGTCACAAGTTCCACAACATTCGTTCGCTAAATTCAGTTTTTCAACATTTCGCGTCATTCATTCACACTATGCGTATTTTGAAATAAACATCTGTCAAAACCACATCTCTACCTAACCTCTGCGCTCATACTCTCCAAAGAAATAATCCTGACAGACACAGTAAAACACTAACTAATCATGACAACAGACATACTACTTTAACCTCAGGTTAGATTTAACAATGAAATAGAAACTAATCTTGGGAAAAATACATGCAAACTAGAAACTTTGTATTCTTTCAAGGAACTATTTCAGCACCCTACGACCCGGAAGTACTTCCTGACTGGTCTGACACCTTCAACGAGCACTGACTGTTCTATTTTTAGTAACATGATACACTTTCTATAGACACAGACCGTCTGCTTGTAGCACGATTATATCGATTTATAACATTTTAAACAGATGATAAAAAGTTGAACTAGTGAAATTTTGATAAAATAGGTATGTATGACCTAAATAAATAATAAACTGCCTTTATTCTGAACATTATTTAGGGCATCAAATGAATAAGCGTCCTTTTGTTTACAAACACCGACTGATCGTCTGTCAAAATGAGTCATAATCTCGGAGAAGCGCTCTTTTCTTGCGTGTTAATACATAAACAATCTAAGGATTTACTTAGGAGAATATTTGTTAATTACGCAGTAAGCAAACACACAAGGACACTATTTGTTAATTACACAGTAAGTGATCACAGTCAGTGATCACACAATATCGAATTTATTAAAGGCATGCATGAGAGACTACTTAGTGTAGTGTTGCATAGTGTTGCATTCTGCTGTTATGTTTGTCACATTCTAGCATTCCATTAAAGGTCTAATTACACTTAATCAACAGGATGTGCTCGCCTGGTGCTGTCGAAAGTAGTTCTGTATTAAAGATTGCTAATCTTTTTTTCTTTAAAGAAATATAAAAAGACCGGACAGGGAAAGTAGTATTCAAGGAGGACAGTACCACAAAACACAGAATGAACAATGCAAAAAGACATACAAGAAGTCAAAAGTAATAATAAAAGTAAACGACATCACAAACACAAAAGGGTTGACAATAGGGCTACCGCCTTCGAACGGTCAGTGGCAAAGTAGGCCACTGGGGGTTTAAACCGGTTCTAGGGTGCACCAAACCTCACACTTACCCTACTGTCATCCCATTAAAACAGGACAGTGTAAATAAAGAAATCACCGCCATGATCTAATCTCTAACCAACAAGGCAGCATCATTAGGCAATATAAGTAAAACACAAATATGCTCGTGTAAATATAATACAAAAAAAACAATAGCCTAGAAAGCCACAATGAAGGTACTCAATGACTTGGCAGAAGCCAGAGCAATAAGAGAATAAACCATTAAGGGCACTACAAGAAAGATCATAGACAAACATCAAACGCCACCGTTCCAATGGGCATTAGGTAGGCGTCAGCATAGGGTCCACAGCCTGTCCGGTCATCGTACACTTAAAGAGGAAAGCATAGTGGCGAACTGTAAAAGGGTCTACCACCAAGAATGCAGTACGTTGCAAAATGATAGGGTCATAACCGCTTTTGATAAACGTTTTAACAAGTTTAACAAAGATAGTATGAAAGTGATCATGACAAAGAATCTTACGAATTTATAAATCACATCACCATAGAAGTCAGGTTGTGATAGTCCTTGTCGCAGAAGAGTCCTTAAAATACTTTTATATTTGGAAAGAAGATCAGGGTTACGATAATAAAACTTTGCAAAGGTTTTACGAAGTTTATGGTAACGGTAACCCTGATTGAGTAGCTTTTTAGTTATACAAAGATTACGAATATTAAAGTCCTCAACTCGAGTACAAGCTCTTGAAAAACGAATAAGTTGAGACACATACACCCCATAAGAAGTTGCTCGGGGAACATCCCCATCCAAGTGGGGGTAATTAACAATGTCAAAATTAAAATCATCTCTCTTGTCATAGATTTTGCTAATTATTTCACCATTTCCAATCGAGAGATCTAAATCAAGAAAAGACGCGTTATTATCAGATATATTTGCTTTATTAAACTGAAGTTCTTTAGGATAAATATTATCAACCATAGTTGGAAAGAAAGGGTTGTCAATGTTCAGTATTTTTTTAGTGCAGTTTCCTGTTATTTTTTGGCTGTAACTGTATTCTGGACATGTTGTTGATATTTGAAAATGCAGCTCATCATGTTTTTGACAGTTTTTTTATATAAATTTGAGAAGTGAAAGTAGACAGGGTATGAAATTGCAAGGGGTAAAAATAGTGTTGACCTTTGACCCGGTGTTAGTATACAACTGAAGAAATGTTTCTTAGAAGGTATTAAATCCCCTATTTCCTTGTTGATGATTAATCATTTTATAGCAGACATGTTTATTTGCATGATAAAGTAAGTTTCCCAGAATTCTAACGAGGTTTGAGTTTTTAACAGGTTGTCACCATTCTAACTTTACTATGAAAGGGCAATAGAGACTCATTTACGCTATTATAACCTTGAAAAAACCCATTATACCTCTGATGGTGCTAAAGCACCGCTAAAAATAACACACACAGATTGAGCATCGAAAAACGTATAGTATACATGTATTTGTTCCGTTTTATGTTTATAATCTAACAAAGCACGTTCTGGGATGCTGACAAACTGGAAACTAATATATATATTTAGAAACTGATAATGCATGATTTTTCATCTTTAAATTTATTGAAAATATCAAAATGCTGTATTTTTTCATTAAGGACTCTTACACTTTCGTGTATTATAGAACAGATTCATAATCA
Source organism: Cyrtodaria siliqua (assembly GCA_037043455.1). Classification (NCBI taxonomy): domain Eukaryota; kingdom Metazoa; phylum Mollusca; class Bivalvia; order Adapedonta; family Hiatellidae; genus Cyrtodaria; species Cyrtodaria siliqua. The sequence continues at coordinate 166,794 of JAWPHD010002237.1, forward strand.
TAATACTAAGTAAAACCTTTTGAAAAAACTGCAAGACATTTTTATGTTTAATTTTATCAAATTGCATGCTTATAGCTAGAAACATGCATATTGGAAAAAAATATAACAGAAAAATAATTTTGATTATCGTTGATAACTTTTGCCAAATATGTTTTTATTGTTTTTGAACATATAACATCTCATACAATGTGTCGTCATAGTGAATGGATGATAATACAATACAATATACATGTGATACAACCGAAAAAAAAATTATATCTATATCCAAACACATTTAGATATGGAATATGATAAAATCCAATATAAATAGTATTGCATATTTTTGACGTAAAAGCCTACTTTCGTAATTTGTCTAAATATAAATGTAAGCATATCTCTATCATATATGGTCATGTGCTTGATTATGTTTTTGTTTACATTTTGATGAAGATAACAATTTAACTTGATATAAAGAGAAACTGTATTTGTCCATTTGCTTGTGATTGCTCGTATTCTTAAATTTACAAAAGTTATAAAAACGAATATTAACACTTCGTCCATTTGTTTTTCACGAAACGAAATTTTAGAAAGATACAAGGATTTTCCTTACAATGAATTTGTATGAAAAAGATAATAAAAAAAATAAACTCACTCATAGTTTTCCCTCTAACGAAATGAAATTTTAGTGAGATACACGATCTATTTTATTAACAACGGTTGTGTATGACAAATAAGAAAACTCATGAGAATGTGTTTATAGTAATCATAATTACAAAGCACCCATTCTATACGTAAGCTACATGCATATATGTCCGACACAGTACATGTTACCATTGCTACTCCGTTTCAGTTTATTCAGGATCAAATGCATATATTTACATTTTCATTGCAATACTTTGGAGGCAACAGTTACACACATATACAGTGAGAAAGTATGGTTACAGGTGTGAATAATTAAAATATTTTTAACAGATAATATATTTTATACCTTGCCACAAGTGTATCATACATGTAATTATTGATGCTATGCTCATGACTTTTGTTAGGGTTATTGCATAATAAAGAATCTTCTTCTATACATAGTTTGCATTAGTAATCACAATAGATCTACGTAATTCTCGTTTGTATCTCTCAACTTACAAAACGCGGCATTGAGACTGTAAGGATACTATATTGAATAACCCACATATCTTTAATTGGTATTAAATGCTAATTTAGTCTTCATCAAAGAAAAGTAAGAGTTTTCCATTCTTTATCCCTTCGTAAGACCCTTGTTCATAGTCACTTTCATATATACAATATTTAATAAACTTTTTAAGAAGTTTATCAAAGAGGTTATGACCGTATCATGTTGCACTGCACTGCATGTTTAGTGCTTGACACATTAGCAGTTCGCCACTATGCTTACCTCTTTGTTTGTACGATGACCGGACAGATTGTGGACCATATGGTGACGTTTACCTAAAACCGGTAGTGTTTGTCCTAAATCTTGTCTTGTCGTAACCTTAACGGTTTGTTCTCTTCTGCCAAGTCATTGAATACTTTCTTTTTGGCTTTCTATGTTTTTTTATATATTATATATACATGATCATTTATGTGTTTTACTTATATTGCCTATTAACGCTGCGTTGTTTGTTAGAGAATACAACCTGGCGGTGATATCTTTATTTACACTGTCCTGTTTATTGGGATGACAATAGGGTAAGACTGACGTTTGGTGGACCCTAGCTAGAACCTGGTTTAAACCAACAGTGGCCTTTTTACCGCTGACCGTTCCAAGCCGGTATCCCTATTATCAACCCTTTTGTGTTTGTGATGTCATATCTTGTCTTTTATTCATCTTTGTAATTGTTGTTTGTTTCTGTATGTGATTTGTGGTTGATTGTGTCATTGAATGCTACATTTCCAGTTCAACCTTTGTATCTACTTCTACAAATGTGCAATGACCGGACAGATTGTGGACCATATGATGACGTCTACCTAAATCCTCAAAAGGATGGTGCTTTTTCAATCGTGGTCTTGTATTGTCGTGCAACTAACGGTTTAATTTCTTGTTGCTCTGGATTCTGCCGAGTCACTGAGTACTTACTTTGAGGCCGTTTATGATTATATACACACGATCATATGTGTGTTTTACTGTCTATTAATGCTGCTCAGTGCGTTAGATGATACAGCCTGGCGGGGATTTCCTTATTTATAATGTCCGATATCATTGGTATCACACTAAGGTAAGAGTAAGTTTGTTTTGCACCCTAGAGCCTGCATGGTTAAAACCCCAAGCGTGAGAATGGTATATTTTTATCTACTTTTATATATTAGAAGTATAACAAAGTCCTCACCGGCATCAAGGTGGATGTGTTATTCATATACATTATGTATATAACTGGGAACGAGTAACACTATTTTATATAACTGAGAACATGTGTGTATAAGTGTGTATAACACTTAAGTATATAACTGAGTACATGTAAGAATCCTGTGTATAAGTGTGTGTATAAAACTTAAGTATATAACTGAGTACATGTAACACTCCTGTGTATAAGTGTTTATATCACTTAAGTATATAACTGAGCACATGTAACACTCCTGTGTATAAGTGTTTATATCACTTAAGTATATAACTGAGCACATGTAACACTCCTGTGTATAAGTGTGTATAACACTTAAGTATATAACTGAGTACATGTAACACTCCTGTGTATAAGTGTGTATAACACTTAAGTATATAACTGAGTACTTGCATCACTTCTGTATACAACTGGGTGCATGTCACATTTCTGTATATAACTGAGTATATGTACATGTTACACTCTTGTATATAACTGGGTACATGTATCACTCTTGTATATAACTGGGTACATGTAGCACTCTTGTATATAACTGGGTACATGTAGCACTCTTGTATATAACTGGGTACATGTAACACTCCTGTATATAACTGGGTACATGTAACACTCTTGTATATAGCTCGGTACATGTAACACTCTTGTATATAACTGGGTACATGTAACTCTCTTGTATATAGCTGGGTATATGTAACACTCTTGTATACAACTGGGTACATATAACCATCGGTAAGACTGGCCATTCTTTTCTCAACTCAGTTGAAATGGAACATGACAATAATGTGATGACGGATGAATGTTCCCTCAAATGAAATGTCGCATCTAGAAAATAAAAAAATAAACATGGATAAAGTTTGGCGATGAAAATCACATTCGAGTACCACCAGAGAGCCATTGTTTTTATTTTTCATTGAAACTTGACGGCCAATTAATAAACTGTGGTGCTAAGTTAATCCTATGTTTAATCCAAAACAACAACGATCCTCTATTGATCCGAGCAACTGTTGTTTAAACTACAAACTGGAACTCTGCTAGTCTATGTTAGCACACACATACCACTTCAAATATATTAGCGTATATCCTGAACATGAACGCTGGTTATTATAACATGCCTGCATTAACCGTTATTGTTACAGGTTTCCTATGTGCTCTTTATATTATATCTGGTATATTAATCAAAATGGTTAAACAAACACAACAACTGGGTCAGTTAGAATATGAGAAACGCACATCCAAAAAAATGCACCTAGCAACGGCATCGCATTCTATGAGTACATAATCCATTATGTGCTGATCTGGTTTCCATAAATACGAGTAATGGCATGTGGATTTGAAGGTCGGTGTTTTATCTTGTATTGCACGTTTATGTTTTGTCTTGTATAGAATGCGTGTAGATATGTTTGTTTCATTTGCTAGAAATGCTTTACTTTTTCTTCGTTATTGTACCTTCTAAAGATATGAATATAATACTAGACAATATTGCAATCTAATGTGCAAATGCAACGTTGTTTAAACTGTGTCCTATTCAAAACATTAATCTATTAATAATTTGAAAATATGCAAGTTGTATGTACACAAATTAAGGGATGAAGTGAGTTCAAAACAAATCAAGATTGACTCATTTAAACATCCTGGCTCAATGTCAATACACGAGCATCTTTATGATTTACTTATATTCCCTATTAATGCTGCCTTGTTGATTACAGAATAGTTTATGGCGGGGATTTCATTATTTACGCTGTCCCGTTTTATTGAGATGAAGTAGCGTAAGTGTGAGGTTTGGTGCACCCGAGAACCTGGTTTAAATCTCCCCACCCCTCCCCTCCCCAGCGACCTTTTTTTGCCACTGACCGTTCCAAGGCGGTAGCCCTATTGTCAACCCTTTTGTGTTTGTGATGTCTTATTTGGCCTTGTATTCATCTGTAAAGTTGTTCTTTGTTTCTGTGTGTGCTTGCGGTTGACTGTCGTCCTTGAATGCCACTTTTCCTATTCGATTTTTATATCTACCTTGTATTAAACACGCATGTCAGGACAATATCGATTTTACTGCTGTGGTTATTGGCATGTCATCTTTCTGCAATCGTTCTCTTCTGATCAATATCCTCATGGTCATATATCACTATTGTACTTTACATAGGCTTACTTTGTGACCTTCAGCACATATGTCTAAATCCCGATGGCTGGAAAAAAAAGAAGCTTTTCTTAAAGAACAATCTTAAAAATGCCCATCAAATTTGGGCTAATGTAATGCTTTCAACATCTAATAGTTCATTGACGGTCAGTCAAAATATCATAAATGCTCATGTTTAATGATGAAAATATAATAGTTTGATATTTTATGGGGATTTGTTATGACTTGGGTAATCAGAACTTACCTTTAAATCTGACTATATGCCCTAATACACCTATCTTTGTTCAACCAATCAGACGCCCCAAAGCAATAGCGGTATCTGATAGCATGTGCCATGTATCGTTTACACCCATGTATAGCAGTTAACACCGAATGGAAGCTGTATCTGGGTAGTAAGGTTCCAAGGACATTTTTCTGTATTTACATTTTTAAAATATTGTGTGTCTGTGTTTGCACTCGAGAACCTGGTTTAAAGCCCAGGGATCTTGTTGCCACTGACCGTTCCAAGGCGGTACCCCCAATTATCAACCCATGTCGCATACTTTGCTTCTACTGATCCTTGAAATTGTCGTTTATTTTGAATGCGTGTTTTTGGTTGATTGTGTTCAGTGAATGCTGCATTTCCTCGACTTTTGTACCTACTTTAACATCCTCGTTGAAAATTTAAAAGTATTTTTGAGTTGATAAAACATGTAGTAACTATAGGCCTTCATTTCTAATCATTTCGAACGACTGCAATCTTAGAAAGTCGCTATCATGTTATATGATGATTATGATACACATGAGGGCGATTAACAATGACTGTTCAGCTTATAGCATATTATATATGTTGTTTTTATAGGCTGAAACATTTTATTCTATGATACATATATATATATGTTGTGGTGGTAATAAAACCTTCGTGATTGGTTCTTTTTTATTAGTGCTTCAGCTATTTGTGAATCTGATTACACGGCTGTTTCAATAGTCCAGAACCAATTACTTCAGTGCAATTTGTCATATTATGTTATTGTTGTAAATTAAATTTATTGTCATATAGTCTTTTATAATTCTTTTAGATGGTATAGTTAAAATCATATGTTACTGTAATGTTTTATTGTATATAATACTGTACTATGGCGAGACTTAAATAAACTATAAAAGCTATATTCTTCCAAGTCTTCCGTGTTTCCCACATCGATTCTAGTGTCCAATGCGGCAATGTTGTATCTACAAAGAAACAAAGGAGACGATACAACCGTGTTGCGCTGAATCGTCGATCTTGGTCGGTTTGGGTTATCGATAGGATGATTTGCCAACTGCAAGATCCAATCCTACAGTGATAATTTTACAGATCCTGGACATTTTTTTTAAAATTATGTCAGTGACTTTAAAGGGACACGCGCTAATCTTGATTTTTTTTTAAAAAACTCGAGGCGACCCGTTAGTTTTTCTACATACAATTAAAATTGCGTTTGTTCAATCATTAATATTAATAATAAGAATAGTTTATAACAAATTGTTTTTGCATATTGCTAACTGTTGAATACACTTCATTAGTAATATATTCAAACATATTGTAGTGAAAGTAACGACGAAAGGTTGAAAGCTCGAACTTGTATTTAACTATATGCAAGCAGATTTAAAATCAAAATGATACTGGATTAATAAATAGAGACGCTAATTTAATGCTTGATAAAGACTTCAAGATTGCCATGTGTCCCTTTAAAATGAAAAAATGTGACAAGCAGAGCAGCTAAATAACCTCCCGCGTATCTTTACTATAATTATTCATTGTGCTATCTAAATATGCCGTAAGGCAGATAATTGCTTTTGCAGAAGTGTGTTTGCAACGGATGCAAGCGGCTATTGATTTTGTTTGAGCATTTAGGTGACATTGCACAACTGATTTTCCTTCTTCGTTTTATATAGGACGGGTGTATGTCAAGATACAAAAAAGACGCGCATTTTTCTCCGTAGAGACAATTTTAAAACACATATCAATCAAACGATCGAGGGTCTGCCAATATAACAAGAGGGTGTCTCGCCCACCGCTGCAAACCGCATATGAAATATTTTATCAAATGTGTGCTTAAATGATGTCCACTAAGTAATCCAAAGAAGCTAAGTTACTGAGTTTAAGTGGTTTAACAAGGTTGTAGTTTTGGGAAAATAATGCAAAATATGATCTTGACCTTGGTATTTTTTGTCATTCAGCGATGTCCACAAATGCCAACAATATATATTACCAAGTATCAAAGACATAAAGTCAGGTAATCAAAAAGTTAACTGAGGTTAAGTTACCTAACCAAGGTTGCTACCTAACTAAGGTTACGTTTGGGGGAAATAACGCAAAAGCTGACCTTGACCTTGGTATTTTTTGTCATTCAGTGATGTCCGCCAGTGCCAACAATACATATGATCAAGTATCAAACAAACAAAGAAAAGTTAGACTGAGGTTAACTTACCTAACCAAACTGATGTTTAGGTTAAATAACGCGAAACGTGACCTTGACCTTGGTATTTTTTTTATTGATCACTCATTGATCAAATTATTTTGATGATGTCATGTGTGAAGGTCGTGACTAAGTACATTTGTAAAGGTTCTGACATATGGATGTCAATCCAAATATAAAGCTATTAATTATTCAGTATCATTTTGACTTAAATTTAGATATAAAAATCGAACAGGAAAAGTAGCATTCAAGGACGACAGTCAACCACAAATAAGACATCACAAACACAAAAGGGTTGACGATAGGGCTACCGCCTTGGAACGGTCAGTGGCAAAAAATGCCGCTAGGGGTTTAAACCAGGTTCAAGGGCGCACCAAACCTCACACTTACCCTACTGTCATCCCAATAAAACGGGACTGTTTGCATATAATTAAATACCATTTTGACTTTAAATATAGATATAAAAATCGAACAGTAAAAGTAGCATTCAAGGACGACAGTCAACCACAAACACAAACAGAAGCAAAAAACAACTTTAAGATGAATAAAAGGCTAAATAAGACATCACAAACACAAAAGGGTTGACAATAGGGCTACCGCATTGGAACGGTCAGTGGCAAAAAAGGCCGCTGGGGGTTTAAACCATGTTCTAGAGTGCACCAAACCTCACACTTACCCTACTGTCATCCCAATAAAACGTGACTGTTTGCATATAATTAAATACCATTTTGAGTTTTATTTTGTTCGTCTTATTTTACCATAGGTTTAAATATAGTATTGGTACACTATTGTCAACAATTAATAATATGCAAAAACAATGTGCTTGATACTATTCTTATAAATAATATTAATGATTGAACAAATGCAAGTTATGTAGGAAAACTAACTGAAAGCTGTGAGTTAGGATTTGAGCATATGATTAGGCCTTACCCAGTGATTGTCCATATGAAGATACAAATCAACACTTTTGAAACTTTTTGAGATATACAATTTAACAAAAACTTTAATAAAATAAATACTACTTTCGCTTGTCTTTAAGGTCAATGGCAGTTGTAATGGTGGCGTGGGGCTTAGTCGGGGATTAGGGCTGATCCAAGCGCGTCTCAATACACATTTTAAAACTATATCATTGGCCGTATGGGAGAAACTATATCATTGGCGGTATGGGAGATACAAAGCGTCAACATATGTTAACCAAAACCTTTAACCAAGTGTAACTAAGGGTAACTAATTTATTCTCTCTAAAAGATGAATGTCATATGTAGGATGGGGTTAGTAAGGTGGTTACCCAAGTAAATGTCCTTACCCAGTCTCAACGCAATAAGAGTGGCTGTTTTGAAAGGTTAAATAAAACAAGAGGTCAATGACCTTGAAGCTCTACTGGCAGGTTCTGATAGCTAGATCGGCTTTCCTGTGAAGTATCATGAAAATCTGTCAAGTAGTTTCAGAGTAGTCGTTACAAGTTTGTATATACAACTCTATGTCAAAAAAGATGGCCGCTAGGCAACCATGTTTAATGTAGAATCAAAATAATTTTCAACAAGGACCAACATCATGTCATGCTGATCATTTTAGAAAAAGTCCCATATCAATATCACTTATAGTTTTCAAGAAGTAGTCGGTACAAATTTGTTTTTTAAAAATCTATTTTTATCCATGGCGCCGATCTTGAATTTTCGGTCGACCTGTGATTTTGTTAGAATCAACTACATACCAAGAGCAACATTCTTGTGAAGTTTCATGAAAATCTTTCAAGTAGTTTCAGAGGAGTAGTCGCTACAAGTTTTTACTATATAACTCTATGTAAACAAAGATGACCGCTGGCAGCCATGTTTAATGTCAAACCAAAATGATTTTCGACAAGGACCAACATCATGTCATGCTTATCATTTTAGAAAAAGTCCCATACCAATATCACTTATAGTTTGCAAGAAGTTGTCGCTACAAACTTGTCTTTTAAAAATCTATTTTTACCTTTGGTGGCCATCTTGGATTTCAAATCTACATGCATTTTTGCTAGGATCAACTAGTCTTCTTGGGGAACATTTCTGCAAAGTTTTATAAAAATCCATCTAGTAGTTTCAGAGAAGTAGTCGCTACAAAAACAGTTTACGGACAGACGGACGACGGACACCGCTCCACGGCATAAGCTCTGCTGATCTTTGACCAGAAGAGCTAAATAAAATGTAATAGGACTTGAGGCGATATGGAATAAATATGGGTGTCAATATATTTAGAAATACATCCATGATAAATGTTTTCCATTCACTATACATGTGAACTAACTATTAATCATTAATATTAAATTCATATGATACTTTTAGGCCCTAACCAGACTTCATAAACAACCCGAAGGTAACAGCATATGAAACTGAAGCACATTGTGGTGATTATCATTGTATTTGGATTGTGTCCTTTGACCTCTTAATATGATCTTGACCTTGGAGCCATGGACCTGGATTTTGTGCACGACACGTCGTTTGGTTGTGATGAGCACTTGTGCCAAGTAATTTGAAAATCCGTCCAAGCATACAAAAGTTATTGACCAACCACGATTTGACATTTGACCTCTATGTGACCTTGATCTTGTGGCCACAGACCTGGATTTTGTGCGCGATACATCGTCTTGTTGTGGTGAGCACTTCTGCCAAGTTATTTGAAAATCCCTGCAGGGGTTGTGACGTTACGGTCCGGACACGAAATTGCGTACCTGTTTTGACCTATGAACTTCAAGTGTGACCTTGACCTTTGAGGTACGGATCTGGGTTTGCGCGCGACACATCGTCTTGTTATTGTGATAAGTATTTAAAAATCCCTGCAGGGGTTGTGACGTTACGGTCCGGACACGAAATTGCGTACCTGTTTTTGACCTATGAACTGCAAGTGTGACCTTGACCATTGAGGTACGGACCTGGATTTTGCGCGCGACACAACGTCTTGTTATGGTGATCACTTGTGCCAAGTTAATCAAAAATCCATGCACGTGTTTTGAAGGTACAGTCCGGACACGAACTGTGGAATGACGGAATCCGGACAGACAGACAGACAGACAGACAGATGGACGGTGCGATTACTATATGTTCGGGGGCATAAAAAGAAATAACTTTAAAAAAGATAGTCGGCGCCCTTGGGGAAGCACAACTTTTGACCCCCGGTGAGGGGCTTATTCTGACCCCAGGGTCACCATTTGTACAACTAATGCCAAATTACCTTATACTTAAAATTTGTATTAACACATATATTCGTAACTCTTGGAAAGTCGCTTGGGATTTGTCAGTTAACAATAACTCCATTCAATTAAACCGTTACTCGGAGAATGGCATTCTTCTAGTAGACCCATTCGTCAAGAAGAAATTGTCCTAGCCCGGTGCAGGATAGGGCATACACGTTATACTCATTCATATTTATTACAAGGTAAGCAATTACCAGAATGTATACCCTGCTTTGCACCGTTAACGGTCAAACACATATTGTTGGAATGTGTAGACTTTGATCCTATGCGTCAAAGGTACTATAATGTTAATACTATGAAAGAGTTATAGGATACTATAGAATTTAGTCTTGTTTTAGATTTCCTGAAAGAAATCTGACTATATAAATCATTATAATATTCAGACTTTATAAATCATTATAGTTTATCTTTATATTTACATTAATTTTTATTTACTACTTCAATTCTTCATCTTTCATCAATTTTTGCGCACAATATTACCTATTTTTGTGTCGACGTGCCGTAAAACACCATTCATTCATTGTACAACTTGGTAAAGGACCACTATATGATGCTACACGCAAACTGTCAAAGATGTAGCTCTTGTGGTTTGAGAGAAGAAGATCCGGGTACCTTGAAAAATTACGTGACTAGGAAATCACGGCGAATATGTAATTTTTAATGAGGTTCATTACCAGTTACCATGTAAAATTAACGCACTTTGCAAGAAAACAGAATAATTTATTTGCAATTTCAGCATTTCTATTCCTTTCTTCATCTTTTCCGGTCACAACTGAAGTACAGCGTAACAAATCACATAACGATATACCATTTATCAACAACTACACTCTATATACAAACCTACTAGTTTCTTGACCTTGTCAGACAAATTTACCCAATCAGCATTCAGTTTAATAAACACTGTAGTCTTTCATAATTTCTGTATCGCTTTCAACTCGAGTTTTGATAGGCTTACACAGACACACCCACTGCGAGGCCAAAAGCCAGCTTAAAAAGCTGGCGCCGAAAAAAATAAGTTTAGCAAGTCCTTATGTACATTTAGCTTAAAGAAATTGAATGCTATTTATAATGTGAAGTATTATAAAACATCTGCATGACATAGGGTGATCTTCTCTTTCACTACTTAGTTGTGATCCAATGAAAGTATCAGAGTTATCTCCCATTTTGTTAAAACAGCGTATTTCATATTTAAAAATATCAATATGATAAAGAACATGGTTAAATGTCACTAAATAACAGTTCTGGGTTTCAAGTTATAAAAACTGCAAAATCAATGCAATAACGAACCAAAGTTTAAAAAAATTGAAATTACCTCCCTTTACATTGAAACAGGAACGAAATTATAATATCTCTAAAGGAGGAGTTAATTATTATTGTCAATTATATTGTAAATGACCTCTGCAGAACATGCGCAAATGAATTTGCCATGCAATTTACTTGCTAAACTTATTTTTATCAGTATATTTGGACTGATTTTCATTGTATGTGGATTGTATTGTATATGGACTGACACCAGTCACCTCAGTCCCATAACCGAACATTTTAACCGGAAACTTTAACCAAGGGTAACTAAGTTATCTTGTTGTATGGTCAATATCATATTCCCTGTTTGGTAATCTACCCTGGTCAGGTGTTTTAGGCTTACGCAAGAACACGTGCATGCAAAGTTTCAAAGCAATGACTATGACGGTTTTGAAGATTTGAAGGTTTAAACGGTCATAGTCACAACTGGGGTGAGGTGGTTCAGACTGCCCTGTGGGAACCGGCTTACACAGTGAAATAGGGACACATGGCAATCTTGATTTTTTAAAAACTCACGGCGTCCCGTTAGCTTTTCTCTTAACTTGCATTACCGTTAGAATCTCTCAAAGCAATGTTTTTTTACATAGTACTAAATTTTTATAATATTCCACCAATAATATATTTAAAAATTTGGTAAATTAGTGAAGAATCCTGAAATCTCAATTTCTCTCTCTCTCTCTCTCTCTCTCTCTCTCTCTCTCTCTCCCCCCTCTCCCCCCTCCCCCCAACCCCCACAACCCCCTCTCCCCCCCCCCCTACAACCCCCTCTCCAAAGGCACAATGATGCAGGATAAGTAAATCGAGGAGCAAATGTAATGTTTTAATAAAACTCTAGATTTCCATGTGTCTCTTTAAAGCAATACCTACGTTGAAGTATAACGCTTCAAATAAAGCGGACACCGTTGCCGCAGCCGGAAAATTAAAACATATTGCTCGCACTACACTAAAGTGGGTGCGGCATTAAAATCATCTATGAAGTTTAATTGGATGTCATTCTATTGAGTTTAATTGGATGTCATTTTATTGAGTTTAATTGGATGTCATTCTATTGAGTTTAATTGGATGTCATTTTATTAAGTTTAATTGGATGTCTCGGTAGATCATATGGTAATATTCGAGTTTATACCAGTATGAACGAGCTTTATTACCAAAATAACCGAAATTTCTTATAAACCAAGGTAATAATACATTGTTTATCTTCAATGAAACAGCTGCATTGGTAAATTTACTTCGGTGAGTTACCCATTTATCTTTCACTCCGGTTTCATTGTTATTTAGCAATAGAAATGTAATAACATGCTTGTATATTTGTAAAGTATCGTTTCGAAATTAGTTCGAAGGAATTATTCATCGATATAGTATTCATCAAAGTGTCAGCTGCAATTATTTCATTGACGGAAGCGCACAAAGCCTTTAATCATATAATCATTCAGACGTTTGACCTGTCTTCTGTCTCATTCAACGTTTGGTGCACTTGTTTCTGTCAAAGTTATATTTTTTTACTTTTCCTGCACAATTTAAAAGGTACATTAAGACGTAAATCAATAAAATAGGCATGTTTTGTAGTAAATAAAAGTACATTATTTTCTTTTAAATAGCTTGAGAAATAAAATCCTATATGTGTAGCATATTTAGCTGCTCTGTAAATGCGGAAACACTTTGGCTGAAGCATGCGCACCAAACAATAATTCGTTTCATATGAATGAACGGTGTTTTACGGCACGTCAACACATATATAGGTCATATGTGTACGCAAAAACTGATGAAGGATGGAAAAATGAAATAGTAAGTTATTAAAAACCAATGTAAGGATATATTGTTAAAACTATTTACATATACGAGATGATATGGTAATAGTAGTAACTATCTATATGTAGGGCAACAAATGCCCGTCAAAGAGTGTGTGTATACATGTCCTCGCTTGTTTATTGAGATCAAGCGTTATCATTTATTAAAATATATATATATGTTGTTTTTTAAAAGAGTTTTATTTAAACTGCCGTGTATTTTCGTGTTTTTTTGTTCGTATTTGTTATTTTCGTGTTAATTTATTCCAACATTTTCGTATCCCCTCGGGGATCCAGTGCTTTTTGAAAGGTATTTTGTAGATGTATGTATTTTCTCACCCATATATATATATATATGTATATATATCAGAAAATAATGACATTGCATGAACCGACACATTTATTATAGAAATTATTGCAGCTATGGGGTGTAGTGTAATCAGTTTAGCACAACCAGTACTTCTTTCATAAATTTAATCAATAAAATGCAACATTTGTTAAACCCAATGCAGACAAATTAGACATTTTTGTCAAATATACATTATGCAATATCCCTGATCATTAACAAATATTGATTTTGTTTTCAAGAAATGCAGCAATCGAGATACTTCATTCTGAAATTCCATGGTAACAGATCAATATAGACGATGGAATGCAAATTGGATAATGCTGCAGACGTATTATTATGTAATAAAGCACGTTCACAGAATAGAATTGAACTGTAAAATTAATACATTAATAACAACACAAGACACAAGTCACTTTATAGCAGCAAATACATTTCTGTAGTCTTATAAGAATATAGTAGTTTCCTACAGTTTAACGTCACGCTTTAGTGAATAGTTCTTCAAGATTTGATTGACTGCTCAACACGTCACAGCAAGTCACTGTCGAGTCCTTTTAAAATAAATATATGAAGTTACGTAAGTTGCCGTTGTCAGCTGTCTGACAAATACATTTACAATGTTGCGGTTGTGCGCAGTTGACAACATTTATTTTTGGATTTCTTTCATTACTTACGCGAAATAAAACATCTAGCCATCTTTGCAACCAGCATTGCTGAAATTGTGTTTTTGTTTATAGTTTTTCAATTGGAATCAAAAATTCTTTCGGAGCGCTAACACTAGCTGGCGCAGGCGCTTCGATCTGGAGCACGCCATCACTGGACAACATCGACGTCAGTAATAATGGATCGACGGCTTGTGGTAGCGTGTATTCTCGCGTGAACTCCCTGTACACCTTTCGGCCTGGAGATTCCTCCGTGTGTTTAGCGTGAACACAGAGACGTTTGTCCATAGTTTTCACGGAAATCTCTTCGGGTTTGAACTGGCTGCAGTCGAAGCGTAGTGCGAGTTTCTTGTTTCCAATCGGATCTGTTATGAACGGCCTCTCTACAGTAAGCTGTGTTGAGCCAGTATCGAGTTTAAACATATCTTTCCTGATACGTTCCAGTTCCATATCAAACTGTTTCCGCGAAGTGTCCATGTCCATACTTTTCCAATCATTGTCAAACTCTTTCATCCAGTCAGAAAATAAATCTCTCTGACGGTCGAAAAATCCAAAATCCCTCGTTAACAGTGGCACTAACTTCCAAGACATGATTTCTTCGTTTGTTTAAACGTATTAAGATAATAAAATCCTCTCAAACTAGTACCCTATACCGCCGATTGCTACACGCAAATACGCAAATATCGACTTCCACAAGTTCCAATACTCAGCAGCAGAGAACACCGTTTATATAAACGTCAAGGCAATTGGGGGGAAATGAGGCGTAACAACATTTTCCACAAGGATATGTTCCACGTTTTTTAAATAACGCGAGCCAGCTTGCATTTGAATGTTTATTCCTTCGTTTTGGATTTCATCCAAATGTTACATGTTATAAAAGACAGTCCGAAATCTTTACACTGAAAGCGAGAGATGAAGAAATACAGCCTAATATTTGTGTAATACATTTCTGACCAGATGAATTAAGTGTGTATTGTTTTGTAGAATAACAAGGTATGAGTGTCGTTTAAAATCCTAAAAAAAATAACGCAAGGGTGTTCGTATTTTGTAAATATGACGCATATAATTATAAATGACATATGTTAGGTGTATATTTTAAAAGGACTGGAGTTGATCTAGACGGGTGATAGGTGTATATTGATATCGGTTTGTGCGAAAAACTTTTATTTGAATTATATGTACATGCGTTCTAATTTGTATTTATGATTTAGAAACTAAAACGAGACGAGTCGTCGGTTTTTTTTACAGACCAAGCATTTTCATAAACAATAATTAAACACTTCAAATCAAAACTGACGAAAACGTCATCCAAACTCTGTCCAGGTGTTCAGGTCACATACTAATGTATATGTGCCGATTAAAAGTGTAGGTTTCTTAAAATACCTTTGATGGAATATGCGTAAAAGGATGAGTTGGTAACTCCTTATTCGACATTAGCCGTTTTTATCATGTCGATCTGCACAATTCTGCAGAGAAACAGGGTGCCTGAGATAAAACCTTATCTCGGCAGTTACGTTCCGATCCCGTCAGGTGCACTTCTTTTGATGACGTCAGCACCTCTTTTGATGACGTCAGGGTATATTTGTTGACGTCTGGGTAGTTTTGAATGGAAAAAATGTAGAAAAAATGGAAAAAAGGTAAATTACTGTGCTTTTAATCAGGTCCAGAGAACGATTTTTAATCGATTTTTTTTTTCATTACGGGAAATTTTATTTAAAACTTATATCAATAGAAAGATGGGTCGCTTTTAACGAAGTCAAACTTTTTTCAATCGGTCCCTTTGGAGCCTCATGATCTGTCAAAGTCATTTTGCCCCTCCCTTTCTAATGCAAAATGTAAACAAACATGGCTGCCGATTGACCAAGAAAAACAGCATGTACGCACGACCGGAAGTCGATATGGGCAGTATTATTTAAGCTGAAAGGTAGACCGATTCCGTTATAAAGTATTGAAGTAGAGCCTACTTTTCATGATCACAATGTTTTTGAACAATTAGATCTAAAAGCACAAGGCTTTTTGAGCTTAGTATACATACACTTAATACTCGCAAATGAAACAAAATGTTGCAAACCATATACAATCCAAAGTTACATCCATACAAACCCAAAGCTTGTATTTCATAAGTAGTCATCACTTTGTCTTTGAACCTGCTTTGCCCTGGCCCTACTAAATAAGTTGTTGTGAACTCAATAACTTCGTTTTTGTTACGTCATTTTCAACACATGTAAGGTTATATATGACGGTCGATTTTTTGAGGTGGGGGCAGACCACCCACTTTTCCTGGGTAGAACCAGTACTTTACACCTCCCGCCATCCGTAAGAATCGACACTTCCTCACTTACAAGTCGAGCTCACAGTGGGATTCGTGATGTAATGCGTGTCAGTGGTGGTGACGTAACACATCATACATATGACGTCATCACGTCCTAGAAATTATGACGCATAATATACAGAGGGGCGTTTACAATGCAATACATTACCAATATTGTCGACATTTTATTTTTTGTGTCTGGAATTTTGTGTGGCTGTTACATCGGGAAGCCACCCGCTACTTGTTTTGTGTGTAACACAAACATATTAATACAATTTGTTATTAGGTCTATGGTGTTAAATTTCATTTAGTCTGCGAATTTTGATAAATGATGGAGAACTTGTTTTGTGTGTAACACAAACATATTAATACAATTTGTTATTAGGTCTATGGTGTTAAATTTCATTTAGTCTGCGAATTTTGATAAATGATGGAGAATTGACATATTTAGGTAAAGAAATATAAAAAGATCGGACAGGGAAAGTAGCATTCAAGGAGGACAGTCATCTAAGCCAAGGTTGCAAAAACGAAGAATTTGGCCATCCTTAAAAGTGTTAGTTTGCTGTGCTCCTACCCAAACTGTTTTCGGTATGTAGGTAGGTAGGTAGGTGAATATTATTTTTTTTCCAAAGACAGTAAAAAACATAAGAATTTAAAGAAAAAATATTAAAATATTAAAACTGAAAAAAAATAAAATAAAAATAGAATCAAAGGTTTTGGGAATGGCTATTTTTAATGCATATTTTTACGGTTGCCGTGTGTATATCTCTGACCTGATCGCTGAACGACATTTACACACGGAATAGCAAAAAGAAAAATCTATGAGTCTCTTCTTCTCTCTATCCTTCTATACTATTGTAATGGAAGCATGTGCGTAGAATGCATATCCCTGCATTACAAAACCAAAACATGACAATTATACAGAAAAAATGTCATCGCTTCCCAAACTAGTATTTATAGGTTTAAAACTATCCAAATTGCCAAAATATATCCGTTTTAATCCGTTATGCAACTAAATAATGCATTGGTGGTCGCCCCTCCAACCAAACATCCCTTCGTTGTTTTAATTAACGTTCCGTAAGTCGTTCCATCCGCCATCTTGGAAAAAATGTAAACAAAATTTACATGGGGATCCAGGTGGTAAAATGATTTTTTGTGGATTGTGGGGCGATTTGTCAACCGATTTAGATGGCATAGAGCTCACTAAAAGCGTCTAAAACCCATCTTTCTATTGATGTAAGTTTTAATATAAAATTTACCGTAATGAAAAAAAAATCGATTGAAAATCGTTCTCTGGAGCTGGTGAAAAGCACAGTAAGTGATTTTAAACGATCAACATGATAAATAGAATATCATGTTAGACTGATCATATCATATCATATCAGGCAAAAAAAAACACACAGCCTCGGACTTAATTTTTTTCTCCGCCTCACCTGATAAACTGGATAGGATCAGGCACTAACATGATATTCTCTATATATTGGGTCTATCGAGTTGTGGATTTCCAAAATATGTAACGTATACATGTATATACCTCGTCGTCAATCGTCAGTAGGTTTAGAAACGATCTACATGACGTTGTAAAATGTGGCTGTTGTGGCGGGATAGCTACTTTAGTGTTTAAAACAGTTGCATAAACTTATCAATAATATAGGTTTTATATGAAAGTGTAGGGTAGTCGTGTTGGTATGCCTGTCTTAAGCTTGTTCGGAGGTACACATTGATGACATGATTAATGTAGTGTTCATGTATGTTGCGTCCTGAGATTGCTGCATCAATCCCCACATGTGTGTGATCGTGATCTACAGAATAACTTTAGCCAATCAACATATCTTTCTTGAAGAATGTCTTGACGTCTGTCAACTCTATGTAATTATTTACAGCTAATATAACTCGGCCTTTTGGATTTGCATGTCTTTCACTGCGAGACTGCGAGGAACCAATGCTGCTGTCAAACACCTCGCAACAGCAAAGTTTCGATATGTTATATAATGCCGGTGTTGAAATGTTGATATTTTCCCTGGCAATCTAGATAAGAACATGGATGATAACGATGCTGTGTGTCTTGGTTTATTGCAGGTTTGAACAACTATTTTTATGATGGGGCACGTGTACCGATCGAAGTGATTAAGATATTGGGTTCACTAGATCTAGCATGTGTCCATGTATACATATCTTACTGTGGAATGATTCTACGAAGGAATTCGTTCTTACTAGTATATACTCTTTACTATATATATATATAATAAGTGGATCAGGCCCTTCTGTGTTTACCTGTATTTTCTGATACGAAACAACCTTTGAGAATGTCCTTCTGCATATTAAAAACCAACAAAACAGTCATTTTATATAAATAAATGGTTGGTTTGTTTGTTTGTTTGTATGGTGTTTACGTAATTTTCAACGCATGTGAGGTTATATATGACGGTCGATTTGTTTGTGGTGGAGGCAGACTACCCACTTTTCCTGGGTAGAACCAGTACTGTACACCTCCCGCCTGAAAATATTGCAATATACGATGGTGTTTTTTTCTTCTTTGTTTTTTATTTGTTTTTTATTTTCTTGTTCAAGAACTCTTGCAATCGAATGTTATTATTCTTAGCAGAAGTATAACAAAACAAATCAGTCATTTTATATAAAAAAAAAAATTGGCAATATTACGATTCACGAATGCGTTTGTTTTCTTCTTTATTCTTATTTTCTTGTTGAAGAACTCTTGAAATCATATGCTAATCTATCAAGCATGTACATAATGCTAGTCTACCAAGCATGTACATAATGCTAATCTACCAAGCATGTACACGATGCTAGTCTACAAGCATGTACATGATGCTAATCTACCAAGCATGTGCATGATGCTAGTCTACCAAGCATGTACATGATGCTAGTCTACCAAGCATGTACATGATGCTAGTACATGATGCTAGTCTACCAAGCATGTACATGATGCTAGTCTACCAAGCATGTACATGATGCTAGTCTACCAAGCATGTACACGATGCTAGTCTACAAGCAAGTACATGATGCTAATCTACCAAGCATGTGCATGATGCTAGTCTACCAAGCATGTACATGATGCTAGTACATGATGCTAGTCTACCAAGCATGTACATGATGCTAGTCTACCAAGCATGAACATGATGCTAGTACATGATGCTAGTCTACCAAGCATGTACACGATGCTAGTCTACCAAGCATGAACATGATGCTAGTACATGATGCTAGTCTACCAAGCATGTACATGATGCTAGTCTACCAAGCATGTACATGATGCTAGTCTACCAAGCGTGAATTTGTAACCGGAGGCCCCGGGTTCAATCCTCCGTGGTGCCACTGAGTTCCGTCGGTGTGTTCTTGGGCAAGACACTTTCCCTTAGCCTCGTCCGTCGGATGGGGACGTAATCCGGGCGGTCCCGTGTATCGGTCTATCCTCCAAGCACGATAAAGAACCATAGGAATCTATTCGATAATAAGAGTAGGGCAGGTTCCCGAATTCCTATCTATCCTTCCCCTCTCTCTGGGGTCGCTCTAAATAACCTATACTGTGTTGATGAGCCGTTAAACAATATTCAGTGTACATGATGCTAGTCTACCAAGCATGTACATGATGCTAGTCTACCAAGCATGTACATGATGCTAGTCTACCAAGCATGAACATGATGCTAGTACATGATGCTAGTCTACCAAGCATGTACATGATGCTAGTCTACCAAGCATGTACATGATGCTAGTACATGATGCTAGTCTACCAAGCATGTACATGATGCTAGTCTACAAAGCATGTACATGATGCTAGTGTACCAAGCATGAACATGCTAGTCTACCAAGCATGTACATGCTAGTCTACCAAGCATGAACACAGGGCAATGATCTTTTACTTATTTTAACTAACGGTTGTAAAGTGAGTATGAATCATTCATTTATTCTCTGTTTGTTAGCTATGCAATGTAATCGAACAAATATTTCCACAACAACTCTGGATTACGTCAACGACTCATTTTACGCAGTCTTAGTAACCGAACAAGACAAGCTGTGTGAGAAAGCAGTCCCTGGCATATAATATTTCAAGCTAAACAATCTATTCAGCATTCCCTTTTAGATATAACACCTAGTACACTAATTAGACATTATCAAGAACATGCTGACGTACTAGAAAATATTAGCAAACTGTATGTTGATACTGTTAACATATTGTATAAATACGTATAAAAAGGCTATTGATGAAGCATTTGTTCACCACCTGTTATATACTATTAGGTGGGATGCAATTACCGCAGTTTGCGTTCCGTGCATACACATCATCACAAAAGCAAAACAAAACACCATTTGAGTAATGCATCAAAACACCCGACTGGTAAATAATGCTAGCAAATACATTGGAGCAAGTGCATACGCATACCTTTACATGTAAGTGAATGCGTGCTGTTATACTGTAATACTGCGAGATGTTATGCTGTAATACTGCGTGGTGTTATGCTGTTATACTGAGTGATGTTATGCTGTTATACTGCGTGATGTTATGTTATGTTATGTTCAAAAAATGTATATGTATATATGGTATGATTACATTGGCCAACGGCTTACTGATTTTGAAATAAAGTGCTTCTCGCTTCTATGTTAGTTACAAAGTTGTAGAATAGTTATTTCTTTGCGGAGAAAGCACTAGTGTTAGGTATATACTTACTATGAATTATATATGAGTTGAATTCAATGTGGCAAAAAAAGTCCTAACATTTTATAATTCGGACGCCAGTAGGGTTTGCCTTCATTTTTTTTTCTTCACATATTCTTAAACTATTCTACATCTTTTAGGAATACTGTATTTCAAATAATATTGTATTCACTTAAATAAATAGGATACGATGTGTCTTGGTGGAAGGCAACGGCACAGAAAATAGTGCACTGTTGCTATGTAAAAAAATACGCTAGCCACACGCGTTTGTTTCTTTTTTACAATGCAGATGAAGATTTTATCACTGCTTTCATATAAATCAACTATTGATGGAGCAATCGGCTGAATTTGATTTCGAATGCCAATTTGATTCGCCGGGAATTTAAGGCGCGATGACGTAACCAATAGAGTAATGCTGCTTCGCAGGATACGCGATATTGCAAATGTCATTACTTCTCCCCTAGCATCGCCCGTTATATGGCGACGTAAACCGGGCGGTCCTGAGTATCAGAGTCTCCAAGCATGTTAAAGAACCATAGCAGTATCGTAGCCAGTCATGAAAAAGCACCGAGGCAAAGAAGAGGTATTTTTAGAGGCTATGCAGATTTTAATGATAATGAGAAAAAGTTCGTTGTAAATTCATTAGATTTTAAAATTGCAAACAATCCATCATACATATCACAGACTGAGTCACAGCTCTTATGGGGTTTATATTCCGTCTTTGAAATGAAAACGTAAGAGGTATGATTACCAGCTAATACCCACGCTATCATAAATCTGTACGCAACTGACAAATGAACCTAGGATTGTTTAAGATTGGATTTATGAACGACAAACGATCAGTCGTCGAGTATTTGTATAGTGTGACCTAAAAATAATGAAACCAAAACTATTTCCCATTATGATCATCAACAAAGTAATCAAGCCAAAGTTGAAGAAAAAAATCAATCGACTATAAACGGTGAGTTTAGACACAATGTACGCACAGCACCGCCAAGTGAATCTGAGAATGACTAAATAAAAAAGGGTTATAACTCTTAAAAAAGAATTGAATCAAATTTAGTTTCCTTTATGATCATGCTCATACCACGTCGTCATCATGGCAAAATTTAAAAAAAAATCCACTTTAAGATAAAATAAGGAGTTACATACACAAAGTACGCACATCAATACCAGGGGAATCTAATAATGTCTAAAAAGGACCGTAACTCTTATAAAAAAAAAATCGATTCAAAATTATTTTTCTTTATGATCATCGTCATAATTATCATGCCATGTCACCATTGCAAATTTAAAACCAATCAACTTGAAGATAAATTAATAGTTGGACATAATAGGCACGCTCCCCAATACACGTCAATCTGAGAATAAGTAAAAAAGACCATACCTCTTAAAACATTAATTAAATCAAACAAACAAAATGGTCTATGAGTGTCCTGATAACATGCGAAGTCACCATGGCAAAATTTGAAAACCCATTTGAAGATGAATGAGAAATTATGGTTATAACATGTTTATTACATTTCTGTGGGTGAAAGATTGGGATTTCTCAGTGAAAGAATTTTCATAATCGCTAGATATTAATAACTAACTCCGAACACAAGAATAACTAACTACTTGTCTAAATGTCTATCTTTGAAAGAAAGACGTTGTCTGTGTGTGCACAATATTACAACAAACAACATGAAGTGCGAAAAGGGGCGTCTTTTGTAATACGTCATCCGCCGATAACGCTAAATAAAGCAAAAAAAAAATGGTTAAAATCATATATAATCTGATTAAAAATGTAATAAATAGATTATTTAACTGTTGTGATCGATTATATGGAAATCCTTCACTCGATGGTATGCGTGTGTTTTTCACTCACTCACTTACACTAGTTCGTGAAAAGAAATACACGTCTACCATCTCGTGAATGATTTACCTGTAATCGATCCCAGCAGTTAAATAATATCTATATAATGTAGAAACGTGAATATGTCTAAAATGTCACTCTTTGAAAGACAGACGTCTGTGTGTGCACAATATTACAACAAACAACATGAAGTGCGAAAAATGGCGTCTTTTGTAATACTTTACAGTTTTCTGCTCCAAGTTCAAGTACCATGGGTCGTAAAAACCGTTTCAAGTATTTTTACATTTCGTTTGATGTTGAGTATTTTGATGGCGATTATAAGCTACTATTTTATTCGTATCCTGTTTTTAAAATCGGACAAAAGGGCAATACAATTATTGATACATGTATTTGTATTATGATAAATCAAAGTACTGAAAGTACTGGGCGGCGCACGTTAGTCGAAGAGGATTTACTGTCTAGAACATTTGTCATGTTGAAGGGGCGTGAAAGAAGCAAAATGTGTTGCATTTGTTTTGTTATATTTTTACTGAAACAAAGTTATGCCATTTATGTGAAGAAGCACATTTTCTAACCGCGATCGTCGTTAATTTTAGCTCATCTGCCTCATTCGTAAATGGGGACTACTTTAACAATCTATTTTTAATAGTTTGGTACTCGGCTTTACTTTAGTAATTCAATACAAGAAAAACTTATGCACAGAATCAGGTCGCCACAAAAAGTGTTGCATTTAAAAGAATAGACCAAACAGTACAAAGAAAATGCGGAGAATGCGGCAAATAATTATGGTAGTGAACATTTAATGTGGCGACCTGATGCTGTGCATCAATTTATATTGTACTTAATTACTAAAGTAAAGCCGAGTCACAAACAATTACACCGACCCAAAACTGTTTTATTGCAATAAAACAGTTTTGTTAATGATATATTTGTTCATTTATACTCAGGAACAATTTTTCTATTATTGAAAATAACTGATTTAAAACAAATTCCTACCGACAGACTTTAATTTTATTGATTTATTAAATAAAATAAAAGTAATGTTTTTTCGCTTGCACCGGGAATCGAACCTTTGATATGCAGTGAAATCAAAACGTGCTAAGTTCTTAGAGCAGCCCTACTAACCCTTAGACCACGGTGGAATGTTATATCGGTATGTCAAATGTATGTGATTATATTATATTCAGTCAATCAGTCAGTCAACGCCATCAGCTGATTTGTTGTCTTGTACAATACGCGGCTTTATGACGATTATGTATTGCGGGTTTGAGCATGTAATGTCTTTCCTGTGAATATCAGAGAAGGTTTCTGGATTGGGCATATAACGTCGTTTCTGTGAATATCAGAGAAGGTTTCTGGATTGAGCATGAAACATCAGTTCTGTTAGTATCAGAGCAGGTTTCTGGATTGAGCAGGTAATGTCTTTCCTGTAAATATCAGAGGTTTCTGGATTGAGCATGTAATGTCTTTCCTGTGAATATTCAGAGGTTTCTCTCTAGATTGAGCGCGTAATGTCTTTCCTATGGACATCAGAAAATGTAACTGGACTGAACATGACACTTCTTTTATGTGAATAGCAGAGGTTTCTTTCTGGATTGAGCATGAAAAGTCTTTCCTGTGAAAATCGGAGAAGTTTTCTGAATTGAGCATGCAATGTCTTTCTTATGAATAGTCAAAGGTTTCATTCTGGATTGAGCATGTAACGTCTTTCCTGTGAATATCAGAGAAGGTTTCTGGATTGAGCATGTAACGTCTTTCCTGTGAATATCGGAGAAGGTTTCTGAATTGGGCATGCATTGTCTCTCTTATGAATAGTCAAAGGTTTCATTCTGGATTGAGCATGTAACGTCTTTCCTGTGAATATCAGAGAAGGTTTCTGGATTGCGCATGTCACGTCTTTCCTGTGAATATCAGAGAAGGTTTCTGGATTGAGCATGTAATGTCTTTCTTGTGAATATTCAGAGGTTTCGTTTTGGATTGAGCATGCAATGTATTTCCTGTGAATATCAGATAAGGTTTCTGGATTGAGTATGTCACGTCTTTCCTGTGAATATCAGATAAGGTTTCTGGATTGAGTATGTCACGTCTTTCCTGTGAATATTCAGAGGTTTCTTTTTGGATTGAGCATGCAATATATTTCCTGTGAATATCAGATAAGGTTTCTGGATTGAGTATGTCATGTCTTTCCTGTGAATATCGGAGAAGGTTTCTGGATTTAGCCTGTAATGTCTTTCTTGTGAATATTCAGAGGTTTCCTTTTGGATTGAGCATGCAATGTATTTCCTGTGAATATCAGAAAAGGTTTCTGGATTGAGCATGTAACGCCTTTCCTGTAAATATCAGAGAAGTTTTCTGAACATGTAACGTCTTGACTGAGCATGAAACTTCTTTTATGTGAATAGCAGAGGTTTCTTTCTGGACTGAGCATGTAACGTCTTTCCTGTGAAAATCGGAAAAGGTTTCTGAATTGAGCATGCAATGTCTTTCTTATGAATAGTCAAAGGTTTCATTCTGGATTGAGCATGTAACGTCTTTCCTGTGAATATCAGAGAAGGTTTCTGGACTGCGCATGCCACGTCTTTCCTGTGAATATTCAGAGGTTTCTTTTTGGATTGAGCATGCAATGTCTTTCCTGTGAATATCAGAGAAGGTTTCTGGATTGAGCATGTAATGTCTTTCTTGTGAATATTCAGAGGTTTCTTTTTGGATTGAGCATGCAATGTCTTTCCTGTGAATATCAGAGAAGGTTTCTGGATTGAGCATGTAATGTCTTTCTTGTGAATATTCAGAGGTTTTTTTTTGGATTGAAAATGCAATGTATTTCCTGTGAATATCAGATAAGGTTTCTGGATTGAGTATGTCACGTCTTTCCTGTGAATATCAGATAAGGTTTCTGGATTGAGTATGTCACGTCTTTCCTGTGAATATTCAGAGGTTTCTTTTTGGATTGAGCATGCAATGTATTTCCTGTGAATATCAGATAAGGTTTCTGGATTGAGTATGTCATGTCTTTCCTGTGAATATCAGAGAAGGTTTCTGGATTTAGCCTGTAATGTCTTTCTTGTGAATATTCAGAGGTTTCCTTTTGGATTGAGCATGCAATGTATTTCCTGTGAATATCAGAAAAGGTTTCTGGATTGAGCATGTAACGCCTTTCCTGTAAATATCAGAGAAGTTTTCTGAACATGTAACGTCTTGACTGAGCATGAAACTTCTTTTATGTGAATAGCAGAGGTTTCTTTCTGGATTGAGCATGTAACGTCTTTCCTGTGAATATCGGAGAAGGTTTCTGAATTGGGCATGCTATGTCTTTCTTATGAATATTCAAAGGTTTCATTCTTGATTGAGCATGTAACGTCTTTCCTGTGTATGTCAGAGAAGGTTTCTGGATTGAACATGTAACGTCTTTCCTGTGAATATCAGAGAAGGTTTCTGGATTGAGCATGTAATGTCTTTCTTGTGAATATTCAGAGGTTTCCTTTTGGATTGAGCATGCAATGTATTTCCTGTGAATATCAGAAAAGGTTTCTGGATTGAGCATGTAACGCCTTTCCTGTAAATATCAGAGAAGGTTTCTGAGCATATAACGTCTTGCCTGTAAATATCAGATAAGGTTTCTGGATTGAGCATGCAGTGTCTTTCCTGGGAATATTAAGAAAAGATTTCTGGATTGAGCCTGTAATGTCTTTCCTGTGAATATCAGAGAAGGTTTCTGGATTGAGCATGCAATGTCTTTCCTGTGAATATTCAGAGAAGATTTCTGCATTGAGCATGTAACGTCTTGCCAGTGAATTTCAAGAGAAGATTTCTGGATTAAGCATGCAATGTCTTTCCTGTGAATATCAGAGGATGTTTCTGGATTAAGCATGTAATGTCTTTTCTTGTGGATATTCAGAGAAAGTTTCTGGACTGAGCATGTAATGTCTTTCCTGGGAATATCAAGAAAAGGTTTCTAGATTGAGCATGCAATGTATTTCTTGTGAATATTCAGAGGTTTCTTTTTGGGTTGAGCATGTAACGTCTTTCCTGTGAATATAAAGAGAAGGTTTGTGGTTTGAGCATGCAATGTCTTTCTTTGGAATATTGAGAGGTTTCGTTCTGGATCGAGCAAGTAATGTCTTTTCTGTGAATATCAGAGGATGTTTCTGGATTGAGCATGTAATGTCTTTCCTGTGAATATCAAGAGAAGGTTTCTAGATTGAGCATGCGATGTGTTTCTTGTGAATATTGCGAGGTTTCTTTCTGGATCGAGCATGTTATGTCTTTCTTGTGAATATCAGGAGAAGGTTTCTAGATTGAGCATGTACTGTCTTTCCTGTGAATATTCAGAGAAAGTTTCTGGATTAAGCATGTAATGTCTTTCCTGGGAATATCAAGAGAAGGTTTCTGGATTGAGCATGTGATGTCTTTCTTGTGAATATTCAGAGGTTTCTTTCTGGATTGAGCATGCAATGTCTTTCTTGTGAATATTCAGAGGGTTTTTTCTGGATTGAGCATGTAATGTCTTTCCTGTGCATAGTCAGAAAATGTTTCTGGATTGAGGATGCAATGTCTTTCTTGTAAATATTCAGAGGGTTCTTTCTGGATTGAGCATGTAATGTCTTTCCTGTGAATATTCAGGCAAGGTTTCTGTAGTGTATAAGCATGTAATGTCTTTCCTGTGAATACAATCAGAGATGTCTGGATTGAGCATGTGATGTCTTTCCTGTGAATATTCAGAGGTTTCTTTCTGGATTGAGCATGTAATATCTTTCCTGTGAATATTCAGAGAAGGTTTCTGGATTGAGCATGCGATGTCTTTCCTGTGAATATTCAGAGGTTTCTTTCTGGATTGAGCATGTAATGTCTTTCCTGTGAATATTCAGAGAAGGTTTCTGGATTGAGCATGCGATGTCTTTCCTGTGAATATTCAGAGGTTTCTTTCTGGATTGAGCATGTAATGTCTTTCCTGTGAATATTCAGAGAAGGTTTCTGGATTGAGCATGCAATGTCTTTCTTGTAAATATTCAGAGGTTTCTTTCTGGATTGAGCATGTAATGTCTTTCCTGTGAATATTCAGGCAAGCTTTCTGTATAAGCATTTAATGTCTTTCCTGTGAATATTCAGAGAAGGTTTCTGGATTGAGCATGTAATGTCTTTCCTGTGAATAGTCAGAGGTTTCTTTCTGGATTGAGCATGTAATGTCTTTCCTGTGAATATTCAGAGAAGGTTTCTGGATTGAGCATGCAATGTCTTTCTTGTAAATATTCAGAGGTTTCTTTCTGGATTGAGCATGTAATGTCTTTCCTGTGAATATTCAGGCAAGCTTTCTGTATAAGCATTTAATGTCTTTCCTGTGAATATTCAGAGAAGGTTTCTGGATTGAGCATGTAATGTCTTTCCTGTGAATAGTCAGAGGTTTCTTTCTGGATTGAGCATGTAATGTCTTTCCTGTGAATATTCAGAGAAGGTTTCTGGATTGAGCATGCAATGTCTTTCTTGTAAATATTCAGAGGTTTCTTTCTGGATTGAGCATGTAATGTCTTTCCTGTGAATATTCAGGCAAGCTTTCTGTATAAGCATTTAATGTCTTTCCTGTGAATATTCAGAGAAGGTTTCTGGATTGAGCATGCGATGTCTTTCCTGTGAATATTCAGAGGTTTCTTTCTGGATTGAGCATGTAATGTCTTCCTGTGAATATTCAGAGAAGGTTTCTGGATTGAGCATGTAACGTCTTTCTTGTGAATATTCAGAGGTTTCTTTGTGGATTGAGCAGGTAATGTCTTTTCTGTGAATATTCAGAGAAGGTTTCTGGATTGAGCATGTAATGTCTTTCCTGTGAATATTCAGAGGTTTCTTTCTGGAGTGAGCATGTAATGTCTTTCCTGTGAATAGTCAGAAAATGTTTCTGGATTGAGCATGCGATGTCTTTCCTGTGCATATTCAGAGGTTTCTTTCTGGATTAAGCATGTAATGTCTTTCCTGTGAATATTCAGAGAAGGTTTCTGGATTGAGCATGTAATGTCTTTCCTGTGAATAGTCAGAAAATGTTTCTGGATTGAGCATGCGATGTCTTTGCTCTGAATATTCAGAGGTTTCTTTCTGGATTGAGCATGTAATGTTTTTCCTGTGAATATTCAGAGAAGGTTTCTGGATTAAGCATGTAATGTCTTTCCTTGGAATATCAAGAGAAGGTTTCTGGATTGAGCATGCGATGTCTTTCCTGTGAAAATCAATGAATGTGTCTGGATTGAGCATGCAATGTGTTTCTTGTGAATATTCAGAGATTTTTTTCTGGATTGAGCATGTTACGTCTTTCCTGTGAAAATCAGTGAATGTTTCTGGTTTGAGCATGCAGTGTCTTTCTTGTGAATGTTCAGAGATTTCTTTCTGGATTGAGCATGTACCGTCTTTCCTGTGAATAGCAATGAATGTTTCTGGATTGAGCAGACGTATATACGCACTTGAATCAATATTGAATTTCAATGTTGGGCATTTATTACATGATATGAGTATGATCGTAATGCAAGTTACTAGCATCTTGTTTTCAAATATTCCTTCTTCTTTCTTTTCATTTTTTTCTCTTCCGATGTGGACATTATTCGAGCGATCGACTAACGTGTGCATCGATGATTCATTGATTTAAATGGTGTACATCAGGTTTTTCTAGAAGAGTCTAAAAATATTATAAAGTGGCTTATTCGTGATAAAACAAATGTCATAAATATGGTGCTACCAATGTGCTGTTCTGGTCTAAAAGCATGAGGCCCAAGAGGGCCTGTATCGCTCTACCTGCTTTATGGTGTCCATGGTGGTGTGGGGGAGGGGTGGCCGGGGATAGAAGGATTGTTTTTCAGATATGGCAGTATCAAACTAGTTTTTTATAAAGTGTGTTATATAGGGGGAGGGATGTCTTTGGCTCAAGTTTAACTAGCTTTTATAACAAATCAAACTTTCGTTAATAAAAACACATAAAACCAAGTTTGACATGTGACTCCAGGGTCACCATTTGAACAAACTTGGTAGAGGACCATAAGCTGAGTGTAAATACAAAATATTAATCTGTTGGCTCTTGTAGTTTTTGAGAAGAAGATTTTTTTTAGTTTTCCCCTATATCAGTCAATGTAAAACAGTGACCCCTGGGGCAAAGTCAAATTTGACCCCACGGTCACCATTTGAACAAACTTGGACAATAAGCTGATGGTAAATACAAAATACCTTTGGCTCTTATAGTTTCAGAGAAGAAGATTTTTTAAGTTTTTCCCTTTATAAGTCTATATAAAACTGTGACCCCTGTGACGGGGCAAAATTTGACACCAGGGTCACCTTTGAACACAATTTAATCATAATATAAAAAAGTATTAAACCTTTATCTCTTGTAGTTTCAGAGAAGAAGATTTTTGAAATTCTTCCCTATAACTCTACCTAAAACTGATCCAATATGGGCCCCTAAGCTCCTAATTAAAGAAAAATGAACGAAGGTCTCTTATGAGAAAAAAAACAAAACATTATGGAAAAAAAAAGAAACAATTAACAAAAATAAAAAAAAATAAAAAAAAAATGTTTTTTAACCCCATGAACCAAGAAAAAACGAAGGAAAAAAGCCTCCAGTGAAATTTGAACCCAAGACCCCTGGCCCTTGTACATTATACAAACATTTTTAAAAAAATGCCATAACTCCGGTGTTACTTGTTCGACCTGGCTGGTTTTCAATTTCGTCTAAGCTTTCATTGATATCAACAATCTGGCCAAGTTTGGGAAAGATCGAATACAAAATGAAGGTGAACGTTAGAGTGTTCACAAGGCTGAAAAATGGCATTTTTCAATAATTCAAGTGCACATAACTCTGGTGTTCCTTCTTTGATATAGGTGCTTTTCGAACTAGTCCAAGGTTTCATTGATATTAACGATCTGTTAAAGTTTGGTAAAGATCGGATGCAAAATGAAGGCACTATCGTCTTAAAGAGGCAAACTACAGTATTTTTAACTAAATCAAGGGCCATAGTTCCGGTGTTATCGGTCCGATCTGGCTAATTTTCGAACTTGTTTGTCCGAGCTTTCATCAATAGTAACTATCTATGCAAGCTTGGTAAAGATCAAATAATAAATGAAGGTGCTAGAGTGTTGACTTAATATTGCATTTTTCAGCAAAACAATGGCCATAACTCTGGTGTTACTAACCCAATTTAGCTGGTTTCAGAACTTGTCCAAGTTTTTATTGGTAATAACAATCTGTGCAAGTTTGGTAAAGATCAAGAGTGTTCACAAGGCAAGCAAACTGCATTTCTTTAGAACAAACAAGGGCCATAACTCCGGTGTTACTCATCCAATTTGCTGGTTTTCGAACTGTTCTGAGCTTTCATTGATATTAACAAAATGTGCAAGTTTGATAAAGATCAAATAATAAATGAAGGTGCTAGTGTGTTCAGAAGGCTTAATATGGCATTTTTCAGCAAAACAAGGGCCATAACTCCGGTGAAAATATTCCGATCTGGCTGGTTTTCGCATTTGGCCAATATTTTATTGATATAAAGACACTGGCAAAGTTTCGTAAAGTTCCAATTAATAATGAAGGCCCTAGAGTGTTCACAAGGCAAAAGTTAACGGACGACGGACGGACGACCAACGGACGACGGACAACTCCTCTACTGAAATCATTGTATATTTTGAATGGAGTTCATGACGTAAAATAGTTAAATAATTAATCCTTGTGCGAAACCTAGTTTTACAATTTCTTCACTTCAAAAGGTAGAAAGAAATATATAGTCCAATTCTATATTCTATAACTTTATTTCTACATGCTACCAACTATAATGGTGAATTAATATTTACAACAGTTTACTAATAATGATAGTCTCTCTCTCACATAACTACTGATCTCTTGTAAGTCCTGGTAAAAGCCAGGAAAAAGCCCCCGAACAAAGAAAACCCTCCCTTTTTATAAGGTCCCTTCCAAATAAGGGGTTAGCATGGTCGTAAATATTAGCATGCTAACTCATCAATCTTATAGCATCTACAAATAAGGAATGCTAACACATAAATCATGTAGCATTAGCATCAGCCTGGTTCATAGAGCATCTCCCAAATAAGGGATGCTAACCCATAAATTATGATCATTAGCATTAGCCTGAGTTAGCCCTGTAGAGAGATACACATCTAGATTTATGGTATTAACCGAAGACAGACATAATGTCCTCAGTAACCAGGCTTGAATACTGGTACCTGTACAAAATTACAACACTCCCCTCTCCCAGGCTTAATGGTCCCCATTAAAACCTTAAATCCCTCTCTTTAAACAAGAAATCAGTAACAACATTCACACTAAATGAAAGAATGTCAAATTACTAATAAGTAATAATCAAAGTTGTCTTGTGCAGAATATTCTTACAAAATAAAGCATGCAATATTTAGAGTAAATGAGTAAACGTTTACATTTAACGAACGCAAATTCTTTGTAACATGCATTAAGCTTTTCTTGAAATGAATGAACAGATTTTGTGTAGGTTTAAAGAATAAGAATAAGCATCTTAAAAACGATACTTAACAATTGAATTGAATTGGGGTTTTAAGGCGCACCAACACATGAAAAGGTTATATGGCGCCTAAAAGGCATGAATATGCCAGGCTCATCTTCCATGTACATCGAGATAAAATATGGAAAATGGGCCTAGAACCTTCTCACCCTAAACTGCAGAGTTGCTGCAAATTCTATCGTAGAAACTCCATTTACGCTGGAGCCACGTTATTGTTTTTCTGCCACTGCTCTTGATGCGAGCGAGATAGCACCTGAAACAATGCAGGGATCACGATGAAGACCTTTAATGAACATGAACAAAAAAGGATAAAATGAACATGAATTTGGGGGGATTCTACCCCTCTGCCTACCCCTCCAAAGGGATCTGCAGTGGCCGTATTCTTTGCCCCGTGACCAAACGGGGCCCCCGGCAACCACACGGGGCGATACTTAACAAAATCCATGGTATATGTTGCAATGTTCATACGAAATCCCCAAGGCATAAACTTGCCACACTAGTAAGCTGAGTCCTAATTCTGCACATTTAGTCCTAGACCTACACATAATTGTTCTGCGATTTTTAACACAATCACACAAGTGTTCATTTTTGGTTCCATTCTCACTATGTCCTGGTGCCATTTAAATTGAATGAAATTTGTTTTAGTAAGATAACATGTAATTAATACACAAAATGACATTAAATGATCTTATAAAGATTATATAATTTGGCACAATATTTCGCGTATTAAATTATTGTTAATGTTATCAAAGTGATATCTGAAAAGGGAAACTATTAGATAAATTCCGTATTTTGTTTGAATAGCACTATAAATTCCCATTTAGTGAATATGACTTATAAATCCATACTTTGCGATCACACTATTAAATTCCCATTTAGTGAATATCACTTGTAATTTCCATACTTTGAGAATACCTTAACACAACTTGGTGTAGAAATATAAAAATATATTCTAAAACAACTTTCAAGGAATATTGGGTGTACACAATATTCCTAATCCATTTTTTTTCCACAGAATTAATAGAATATGTTGGCACTACAAAAATAAAGAATATAATCCAGGCTAACCGTCCACTCTGTTCAAGACTTAATCACAAAATGACCCTGACATTTCCTTGTTCATCATGAGTTCTAATGAACTTTCTTTGTCCATAAAGGCTTAATGACAGAAGTTTAACAGTACTCCTATCTTAAGTTTGTATTGTCAATATTGAAATGGTTTATGTTGAACTCTGTCTCTGACTTCTGCATGCCTCAAATTTACTGTTAGTTTTCATCTTCAGGTGTTTGGAACTCAAAGGGGCTGCTAACGGTGACTTGAGATGTTTATGCTTCACGGACCAGTCTGGCAAGCTGTTCCCATGATATGGTTTCAGTCTGTCATGATGCTATATATGCTACATTTTCAAACAAAATGTCACTTATTTTCCTGTGAACAATGTATTGTCTAAACATAAGAGCACTTATTCTGGTGTCATAATCCCGTTTCTGACGTTTTGCATGTTTTTTACCCCCAAAGCCTGCCTTGCAATGTCATACATTTTGCATTTGTCTATGTATACATGCCTAAGTGTGCTCCAGTATTTTAGTCATGTGCTGAGACTAACACTTCTTTTCTCAAAACTCGAGGAACAATTAAATGAACATATTTCTCTTTAATGATCATTATGTCTCTCTTAATTAATACACCATCAATCAACATTAATTCCAACAAGTCCCAATGTAACCACATATTTCGCACACTGCTGGGAAATAACCTGCAACTGTGTCCCTTGGGGTCGTTTACTGTCCGAATTGAGCCACTTAACAACAGGAGCAATATCAGAATCTTGGTGCTGAAGTTTTGTCATTCTATCTGGTGAATAGTTAACTGTACAGAAATCTTTTAAGCTGCCTGACACTGTGATGTTTGGGGTGCTGCATTTTCGGACAATGAGCCATCAACTTTGTCAGAATTTATGCCATTTCTATTCTGCCCATTAACGTTACTTTCCCGAAAAATGAAATTGCTGTCATATAATAATATTTTACTATCAGAACACTGTTGGATACGCAATTGGCTCACGCCATAGCGACTAAATTCCTTGATTCTGGGTAATCCATTGTACAATGACACACTGCAATCCCACGTTCTTACAACAAGAAGTTGCAAAATAAGGAGTATCCCACTCCATAATTCACCTGACCTTAACTTCTCTCTGGAAATCCTTGCCACTGACGATTTGTCCAAACTTTCAGTCCTCTGCACACTATCCTTTTCTAACAAGGGAACAACATCTTCAATTTGCGCAAAGTCTGCACCCATTACACGGTCAAATGAAACAAATCATATATGTGTAGTCCATTGTTCATTAATCGTAAAGTTCGTTGAAAGGGAGTTGTTTTACGGGTTTGTCATACGTATTGATAAACACTTTACACTTTCCATTTGTGTCCCTTGTAGTCATATTGAGTGTCATATGACCAATCATAACCATCATCTAATGTTTCAAGTTCTACTCTCTGACCTGTGTTCTGCAAAAATCCACCTTCAGTACAAACAGAAGTTGCTTTTGTTTCAAACGAACATTCCGAAACTATACACAAACACATCAAAATTAAAATCATGATTTTCATGGCGATTGTTACAAGTCCGAATTTAAAATATCTGTTTAAAATGTTCCAGCAAAGTTTGTGAAAATAAATTCCCCTTCGGATATGTGTTTCTTATCCCACCGCTGCCACCAGTTTTACAATTTCTTCTCTTCAAAAGGTAGAAAGAAATATATAATATTTACAACAGTTTACTAATAATGATAGTCTCTCTCTCACATAACTACTGATCTCTTGTTAGTCCTGGTAAAAGCCAGGAAAAAGCCCCCGAACAAAGAAAACCGTCCCTTTTTATAAGGTCCCTTCCAAATAAGGGGTTAGCATGGTCGTAAATATTAGCATGCTAACTCATCAATCTTATAGCATCTACAAATAAGGAATGCTAACCCATAAATTATGATCATTAGCATTAGCCTGAGTTAGCCCTGTAGAGAGATACACATCTAGATTTATGGTGCTAACCGAAGACAGACATATTGTCCTCAGTAACCAGGCTTGAATACTGGTACCTGTACAAAATTACAACACTAGGATAGCATATTTTACTGCGCAAAATGAATGTCCGTGTATTTACATATAATAAGGCAGTGCAGGCTCATTCCATATTTGTGATCCTAGCTATAGAATACGCACTCTAATTATAACGCACCCTAATTCTATATCATTTTTAGTCGGACCGCTTGACCCCCCGAAACGCATGGTACTTTTTGATTTGTAAAATGCAAAAACCCAAGGGTTACGGTATGCCAAAATTAGAACTATCACTGAAGGTGATTTATACCCCTGCAAACGCGAACGATGATATGTTCATCGATGTTTCTCACAAAGTCTGGTGAAAATCCTTGTAGGAGTTATGGAAAAATAGGGCGGAAAATATTTTTCTGAGAAGATTTTCAAGGGGTCAGAACTCCCAAAAACTCTTCATTTTAAATTTAAATTCAGTGGAAGTCCCAAACCATTCACTAAATTTATAGCCCATGATTTAGTTAAAAATGCTATATTTTGCCTCGTTAAGACGATAGGGCCTTCATTTTTCATCCGATCTTTACCAACTTTACTTTACCAGATTGTTAATATCAATGGAAGCTCGGACAAGTTCGAAAACCAGCCAGATCGGACGTACAGCGGAGTTATGGCCCTTGATTTCGTTAAAAATGCTATATTTTGCCTCAGTACGATAGGGTCTTCATTTTTCATCTGATCTTTACCAAACTTTACCAGATTGTTAATATGAATGAAAGCTCGGATGACTTCGAAAACCAGCCAATTCGGACGACTAACCTGAATGGCCCTTGATTTTGTAAAAAATGCTATAGTTTGCCTCGTTAAGACGATAGGGCCTTCTTTTTTCGTTTTATCTTTGTTAAACTTTAATAGATTGTTAATATCAATGAAAGCTCGAAAACCAGCCATATCGGAAAAGTAACAGCGGAGTTATGGCCCTTGATTTAGTTTAAAATGTTATATTTTGCCTCGTTAAGGCGATAGGGCCTTCATTTTTCATCCGATCTTTACTAAACTTTACCGGATTGCTAATGTCGATAAAAGCTCGGAAAAGTTCGAAAACCAGCCAGATCGGACCAGTAACAGCAGAGTTATGGTCCTTGATTTAGCTAAAAATGCTATAGTTTGGCTTGTTAAGACGATAGGGCCTTCATTTTTCATCCGATCTTTAACAAACTTTAACAGATTGTTTATATAAATTAAAGTCCGGACAAGTTCGAAAACCGGCCAGATCGAACCAGTAACAACGGAGTTATGGCCCTTGATTTCGTTAAAAATGCTATATTTTGCCTCGTTAATACGATAGGGCCTTCATTTTTCATCTGATCTTTACGAAACTTTACCAGATTTTTTAGTTATGGCCCTTGATTTAGTTAAAAATGCTGTGTTTTGCCCAAAACTTTAAAAAAAACGTAAATTGTAGTCACTCGCTTCATGTTATAAGAGCCATGTCAGCCAGTGGAGAGTCCACAAACCCCTCTTGGGCCTCTTGTTTTAAATGTAATCGTCATAATTTAATTAGAGATAGAATCATGTGATTTCTGTATATTTAGCTGCATTGTTCTGCCGAGTTTCATGACATTTTCTAATGATTTCCAACTTCAAAAGTATGTTTGCCTTTAACCAAATAAAAAGCACGTAAGAGTAAAGCATTCGTCCAAATTATTCTCGCAGCACAATTACATTTTCTAATTATCTCTAACTTCAAAATCCGTTTACCTTTAACCAAATAAAAATCACATTAGAGAAAACATTCGTCCAAACTAGACTCGCAGCACCACTATCTCTAGCAACTACTGCAATATCTACATCAGCAGCCCATTATGTCCTTCAATCTGGTATCTCTCCACTTGCTATCTAATCATGTAAAAACATAAGACGACAGGTAAGTATATTAGTCAATTCAAGCGAACGCCGATGACAGGCAGTTGGAACGTGTACAAATTCTCAACAGAGAATGCAGCAATCGAATCCACGAAGGAGAATATTTTGAACAAACAACAAACATCTTACTCACACAAAAATGTGATGGTGAATGTGTGAGTGTGTATAGGTTTATAGTTCTTTAGCCGTATGCCTAGGAATGTGGTACCTATAATGCGTGTCTAAGCACTATGTAATTGTTTAGTCACAAATATACTCAATCTCCACGCAGAGTTATCGTTCCTTGCACTCACATACATCTCTGCTAACTTCTAAATTACAGGATTTTGGTAAAACCTGTTATATTGGAATATGTTTGCCTGTAACTTATTTATTTCTTGTGTAAATATAATTTTCAGAATATCTGCAAATAGGATGTTGCAAGATTTGAAATAATGCATGAAAACAATTTAGTTTTAATCGGGACTGTTTTTACTACAAAAATAATACGTACTTAGGTCTCCTCAATCGAAACGCATATGTAAACATTTCAAACCGAAGCTCGATAGCAGAAAATTACTAAAAAAATTAACTCTAGAAATAAAAATTGAAATTATTTAATATAGGTGTATATTTTATCTTTGCAGATCACGCAAAAGGATTTATTATAAACATCGTCTTAACTTTTTTTTTAATAATCACGTGACCTAACCGTTCGCCCTACTTCCTTTGACGTTGACGGAGTCAAATGAGGAACAAGTGTACTCTGGGTAGAGATTGAACTATACTTAGTGTCAATTACTTTATGTACACAATACATCACATAACATTTACATAACACTAAGTATAAAATATATCATTCAAAGAATACAGTCAACCAAAAACAAGCAACAATCACAAGGAAGTATGTGATGCTGCAAATGAAACGGTCAGTCGCAAAAAGGTTTAAACCCGTTCTATGGCGCACAAAACTTCACTCTTACCCTAGTGTCGTCCCATTTAAAAGGGACCATGTAAATAAGAAATCAAACAAGACCTAAGAACAATAATAAAGCTGCACGCTCGTCATGAAGAGGTCATAAACCATCCAAGCAATGTGTAAATGCTGCTAAAAAGGCTAACATGACACGTGGATCAAGGGCTCGACGTGTACAAGTGAGGAAGTGTCAATTCTTACGGATGGCGGAAGGTGTACAGTACTCGTTCTTCCCAGGAGAAGTGGGTGGTCTGCCTCCACTACAAAAAAATTGACCGTCATATATAAAATGACGTATAACACCACCTCACTACTCTTTAACTTCGCAGGCATTGTGGTGACCTTATTGAAACATTTAAATTTCTTACTGGAAAAGAAGGTATTAATAAACATTGAAGGCTTCAACAATACGAGGAACCTAAATGAAATTACTTAAACGTAGATCGAGATGAAACATTCGACTAAGCTTCTTCAGTCAAAGCATCATAAACGCCTGGAATCATCTTCCGAACAACATTGTGAATATTAACACTATGAACAAATTTGAAAACGCCTTAGACATGGGGTTTCCATGACTAAGTCGTTTAACCCCTAGGCCGCACTCTTCGGTGTGGCAACAGGTATAACAGGTATACATATATCCAAGCGCTCTGCTGTTAGAACCTGGCAGAAAGGTGTATCATGTTTCAGATCAAACATGTGGACCGTACAAGTTTCTCAGTCAGGTCGTTGCAACAAATAAGCAGTATTTGACTTTGTTTGTTGTTCAACGTTCAAGAAAGAGTGCCAACTGGACATGAAGTGCTTGCCTGAAAATCAAGCAATGTTTAGATTAAAACATGATTGCAACATTACATGGCATGATAATGACCATACTCTCCCGGTCATATTATCGCCCTGTGTGGTTACCGCGCGTATAATAGGCCCAATGCGAGTCCCGCTAGAGGCACCCCACCCCTCCTTGGGTATTCATGTCCCTGTGAGTGTAAATATGAGAACGTGGCTCCATCGTAAATGGAGTGTTTTCTACGGAATTTGAGACTGCACTTCTACAGGTTAAAAAGTTCTGGACCCATTATCCACATTGTATCTCGATGTAAATGGAGGATGAGTCTGACACGTTCATTCCTATTTGCTGTCATATAACCGTTCTTGTGTTGGTGCGCCGCAAAAACCCCAGTTCAATTCATATTGATTCAGTATAAAACTCTTAATGGAGGTAGGACTACAATCAGTTCTTCATTTAAACAAACGTTATGCTACACGTTGTGCATGTGTATAAATGCTACAGGCAATCGTATTGCAACTAAACAAGATTCGTTTCAATAATTTTAGCTTATTTTAGTTGCCTTTATAGCCTTAAAGCTGTACAGTCCCTATTTTAACTGGTAATAACTCATGAATATGAATGAGTCACGTGTGAAGAAGTTTCAAATCGACGAACACCCCAAAAGTCGGTATATAAGGAGAAATCGATACGTAAAATGTCACAGGTAGCGCCGTGGTGTAATGGTTAGCACTGCGGCTTAGTAACCCAGGGATCGCGCGTTCAATCCCAGCCAGGACCGAATTTGGGTTAATTATCGAAATATTTCAAAAGTATTTCCTACCTTACCAGTCCTTCGGATGAGACTTTAAAACCGAGGTCTTCTCGCCAAAATGTTTGGTCCAATACAGCGAGGATAAATAAACGCTTATACACACACATAAAATTTCACATTTTTATTTAGCCTCCGTACAGGTAACATCGATAAATATACGGCTCCAGAATATATGTGATAAAAAAATAGTTGCCCGGAACGGGATTTGAACCACAGCCTTGCACTTGTAAGATTTGAAAGATGTACGCTGAACCTCTAGACCACTGCTACTAATTGGTATTTTGTAGCATTTTTAACACTAGGCATTACGTAATAACAAGAGCGTGCACACAAACCCATCAAGCGCTAAATAACAAGTCGAGATATTGTTGATTTGAGGCGAAGTATTAGTTTGATATTGATACGATACAGTATTACACCAGGCAATGTTAATTTACACGTGCGACAATATGGACTGCATATTTATTGATCCATCTTTAGTTGCGTTCAAATGTTAAATTATTATATGGTAGTTAGTATACTATTTTCTCAAGTAGCGTTGTAGTTCAGTGGATACAGCACCGGACTTGAAATCAGAAGGTCGTGTGTTCGAGCCCCGAAAGAAGCTAACTTTTTTTTTGTAAAAATTACTGTTACCTGTGTATAGGTACGATGTGCACTGGTCGATGTATATACAGTAAATAATTTATTGCGTGCGTATAAGCGTTTATTTATCCTCGCTGTATTGCACTAAGCATTTTAGCGAGCAGACCTAGGTTTAAAGTCTCATCCGAAGGACTGGTAAGGTAGGAAATACTTTTGAATGATTTCTTGCGCTATATTTGCTCTCTTAAATACCCGATTTTGACATGAGCTGGTGAACATGAAGTTACAAATAAAGACACGCCTACAAAGAAGAAATCGATTGATATAGGGACTCTGTAGCTTTAACGAGACCAACTAACCCATAATGCGCAAGTCATTGGTGACCACTCGTATTTCTTTGATGTAGTATAATTGCTATTAGACAAAGTATTCTCTTAGAAGAATGTTAGTGTACCTGTACCCTATTATATGTGTGTGTTAACCCTTAACCCGCTACATACATATAATGTTCTTTGAATTAAGACCATTCTATTTATGCGTTACTCCCAGGCTGATCTGGGTTTACAATGGACGCAAAGGCTACTATAGTCGTGCTTAGCGGGTTAATGGTTAAACCATGCAGGCACTAGCCATGTTTAGTAAAATGACCTGATTCGTAAAAACTTAAGTCAAGTTATATATGATAATTAATGCAACAATTATTTGTAATTGCTATGCAAATTGTGTTGATAAATAAGTTAAACCATGCGATCCATGCGGCGAAGCCATTCCACGCCGCTCGTAAAACAAATAATTTTGCTTAGGACCAACTACATGTCATGCCTGTCATTTTGGTAAAGGTACCAAATCAAAATGACTGTTTCTAGAATAGTCACCATAGAATTGTTAACTAGAACTATCACTGAAGGTGATAAATACCCCGCAAACAATGTTTTAGTAAGATCAAGAGCAATAACTCTGCATGGCACTGACTTGAGCCACACCAAAATTGTGTCACGGACATGTACACTTCATGTTTATCATACATGTTAACAAAGTTTTAATTCAATATCTGCTATATCTTTCAAACTTTAAATGTAGTTCACTCCACACGATTGCATATGCTGAATAAAGCATTGTTTACTACTCGCAAGGGCAATAACTCGGCATGGACTTGACCGAGCCAATATCTTCCAAATTGTAAAAGTAGTGCTCTCCACAAGATTGCATATGCTGAATAAAGCAATGTTTACTACATGCAAG
This sequence comes from Cyrtodaria siliqua, assembly GCA_037043455.1. Taxonomy (NCBI): domain Eukaryota; kingdom Metazoa; phylum Mollusca; class Bivalvia; order Adapedonta; family Hiatellidae; genus Cyrtodaria; species Cyrtodaria siliqua. The sequence continues at coordinate 208,726 of JAWPHD010002237.1, forward strand.
GGCAATAACTCTGCATGGACTTGACTGAGCCGCACCAAAATTGTGTCACGCACATCTACACTTCATGATGATCAAGTACACGTTTCAATTCAATATCTTGATAACTGTTGAAGTAGTTCGCTCCACAGTATTGCATACGTTGAATAGCAATTTTGACTAAGTTCAAGAGCAATAACTCTGCATGGCATTGACGAGCCAAAGAAAGATTGTGTCAACGCACATATACACTTCATTTTGATCATGTATACAAAGTTTCAATTTCATATCTTGAAAACTGTAGAAGTAGTTTTACAAGATGACATACGATGAATATTTTGACTAAGTTCAAGAGCAATAACTCTGCATAGAATTAACTTAGCCGAACCAAAATTATGTCACGCACATCTGCACTTCATGTAAAGCTTCAATTTAATATCTTGAAAAATTGTGGAAGAAGTTTGCTCCACAATATTACATATGCTGCTGAATATAGCAATTTTGACAAAGTGCAAGGGCAATAACTCTGCATGGAACTGAGCGAGCCACACCAAGATTATGTCACGCACATCTACACTTCATGTTGATCATGTATACAAATTTTCAATTTAATATCTCGAAATGGGTAAAAGTAAAAGATTCAACAGACCGACAGCTGCATTGACTCCTATATACCCCCTCTCAAACTTCGTTTGCAGGGGTATAAATATATTTAAAGCTGTGGTGGCCATCTTGAATTTTAGGTCAACATGATTTTTACCTAGGAGCAACTAGACGCAATGAAAACATTCCTGTGAATATACATGAAAATCCATCAAGAAGTTTCAGAGTAGACACCACAAAAAGTTTACGGACAGACAGACAGATGGACGGACGCAGCACACGGCAACAGCTCTGCTTATCTTTGATCAGAAGAGATAAAAATAAAGCTTGGAGGCCTTATACTAGTATTAAGGACAGATGATCACTTTAGTAAAGCCCACATCAGTATCCCTTCGGGCAATAATAATATAGCCTTTTTTAAGCATTGCAGCAACCTTGGATTTTGCAGGAATTTGAACTCTGTCTGCTAGGTTTTGAAGGAGGCGCAATCACAAGCAAATGTTTACAGAAGGACTGGCAGAACATAATATGCTGATGCTAAATACTTGTTCACGGGCAGTTTTAAAACCACCCACGCCATCTAATATTGGCTTTAGCATTATTCAACTCTAGCTAACTTTTTATATGTATACATAATGAATATCAAACATATTGCAAATACAAGCATTAGTGCATTGTTGGACCGTCTTTTCTGACCTCTGTAATTGGGAAACCCTAAAATTAAATGATATACTACTCGTTTGCTAAGCACCATTTCAACTTCACAATTTCTCACCAAATACTGAGCAAAACTGGATTTTGTAGAGTGACATTCAAAATCATACAATAAAATTTTCTAATCAATTTTGACGATATAATAATCAATTTCACATAAATTAATCGTGAAACAAATTGTTGAGTTTTAAGCTGTTGGTAAAACCAGCCATCGTAAAATGTCGAACTGAAATTCTGATGATTAACAAACTTTGAGTAGTATAGCACATCATAAGTACTTGTAGATTTAAAGAAATAAAAACACAAATACAAATCGTTACAATGTTATAATTTATTAGGGAGTCTAAGACTTTGTAAAAACAAAAATACAATCATGAGCAGGCCTTCAAGTGCCATCAACCAAAATGATAAGGATAAAGTAGAGCTCCAAATTTCAAAAAAAACAGTGGAAATAGGGATTGTCGTAAAAAAGTAGGGATAAAGTAGCGATTTATTAGCCATCAGACTGACAAGGATAAAAATGCCGAACCCGTTATCTTCGGATTCAGAGTCGACTGGGCCACCGTGACAGACAAAAATAAGTGGTGAACATCAAGAGAAATAAACAAGAAAAATACATAAGATAAAACATTCTAATCAAGAGAAATAAACAAGAAAAATACATAAGATAAAACGTTCTATGGTTAGTTATCATCGAATATATTTCTTTTCTTCATTTTTTCATTCTTCTCATTCTCAAAAAGATAATATTGGAGAAAAAAGGGCTGAAATCAAGAAAGTAGGAAAAAGGAGGGAAAATAGGGTCCGCTTGAAAGCCTGCTAGAGTATACATCTTATTGGTATAATGTTGATTAAAATTGTAATAAATTACAAATTACAATATTAAAATATGGTCAGCCACTCAGCTGCTGCCTATGCCATGTACATGGTGAATCACAGAGGGCCTGTATAATGTATATAACTTCCACATTCAAACATTTACACAACCTGTACATGACACTGGAATCAAATTTCAGAATTTTTCTAGATTAAATGTAGCATTACTCCAAAGAGATTTAATTTTTTATATCAGATTTTAACTAGACAACTCTTAAATTTAAAAAATGTTCCAATTCATAATATACAGACGGTCAATAAAATTGCACCATTATTATTCGCAAACCATTTGGAATAAAAATGCCGAACCAATATTTTCTATTTTTCAAGTATTGAGTCTTGATACCCAACTTGTCTTACATGTTTATTGGTAGGCTTTTACGACAAGCAGTTAACATTGTTTTCTATGGATAATCATAAAAAAGAAAACTGTTCCACTAAATTTCAAGCTGCATTAATCTGTCTCGGAATAAATTCTAATTGGTTTTACTGGTCTTCTTATTGTTTGACTTCTGTTAGTATTATGCAATGAATGTTTTAGAGTAAATTATTTCTTTGTGCGATGTAACTGAAGAAACCCGGAAATGTGCATTTCACAACACCAATGTGGAATGCATTCCATTGAATTGAATGTGGATTCCATTGAATTGAATAGGGCTTTAAGGCACACCAACACATGAAAGGTCATACCTAACAGGCATAAACATGCCAGGCTCATGATCCTCCATGTACATCGAGATAAAATATGGAAAATGGGCCTAGAACCTTCTCACCCTGAACTGCAGAGTTGCTGCAAATTCTATCGTAGAAACTCCACTGGAGCCACGTTTATTGTTTTTTCTGAATGCAGATATGCACGTCAACAAATGTTAATTTGAATTGAATTGGGCTAACACATTACAGGTTATATGGCGCCTAACAGGCATGAACATGCCGGCTCATCTTCCATGTACATCGAGATAAAATATGGAAAATGGGCCTAGAACCTTCTCACCCTGAACTGCAGAGTTGCTGCAAATTCTATCGTAAAAACTCCATTTATGCTGGAGCCACGTTTATTGTTTTTCTGCCACTGCTCTTTTGATGTGAGCGAGATGGCACCTGAAACAATGCAGGGATCCTGATGAAGACCTTTAATGAACATGAACAAAAAATGATAAAATGAACATGAATTTGGGGGGATTCTACCCCTCTGCCTACCCCTCCAAAGGGATCTGCAGTGGCCCTATTCTTTGCCCCGTGACCAAACGGGGCACCCGGGAACCACACGTTAAATGTCGCCCCGATATAAGGATTATATCACGTTTTGTCCAAAATGCCCCAAATTTTAACTTTTAGGATTTGTGTTGGGATGCGTTTTCATTGACCGCGAGTATAAACAATGTCATATCAAGCACAATAAAAGGTTAGCACTGTGTCTTCTCTAAAATTCAATTCACCAAATATTTTGAATGCAATCAGGTGTAAACTGCTTAAATTGACCTCGGTGTGCAACCTAGGATAACACATTTTGATATGCAAATGAATTTCCGTGTAAATAAAGGGTCAATTTTAAACTCATTTACTTTAGAATAGAAAATATTACTTGTTTTTATGTCGGACCCCTTCACCTTCATAGAAATCCTGATGTAACACCCTTTAACGACTTTTCAATGGTTTAGCCACTTTATGTGACCATCATTTTTTATATATATGCATACATTTCATGATAATAATACTTCCGATGAAGTGTCTGAGCGCTTCCAAAATATAACTACAACTTTTTTAAGAATGGCTTTTGGCATTGTTGATCAACATCTGCATGAGATCTCTTAAAATACTTAAAGTACTGTTATACAATACTGTACCCAAGAATTGTACTTTCTGTCATATGACAAAACAAATGAAAACATTGTTTTAACGCATCCACGAGACTGATATTTATTCCATCCATTTTTACTGGACAGGAGGCTTAATGGGTTATGATTATTATGTGACATAAAGGTCACTTAATTTCATTGCAGTGACCAAAATGGACAAAAAATCCATTTTAAAATACATTTGTTTAGAACCTGAAATAATTCTGACTTCTTCGGATCTCTGGGAAAACATGTTTTACTGTTATAGTTACAGCATTGGAAGCTCAAAGATGATATGTATCAAAAATAAGTATGGCTATATGAATACATTAATAGTTGGGGGAATTCAAAATTATCAGAAAATAAATAATTTAAAGGGACCGTCACAAACTGAGGTAACTTGAGCATTTGTGAGTTGGCCTATATTGTTTAAACTATTGCAACACAAAGCTCCATCATTCGACAGTGAATTGAATTGGGGTTTAAAGGCGCACCAACACATGAAAAGGTTATATGGCGCCTAAAAGGCATGAACATGCCAGGATCATCTTCCATGTACATCGAGATAAAATATGGAAAATGGGCCTAGAACCTTCTCACCCTGAACTGCAGAGTTGCTGCAAATTCTATCGTAGAAACTCCATTTACGCTTGAGCCACGTTATTGTTTTTCTGCCACTGCTCTTTTGATGCGAGCGAGATAGCACCTGAAACAATGCAGGAATCATGATGAAGACCTTTAATGAACATGAACAAAAAATGATAAAATGAACATGAATTTGGGGGGATTCTACCCCTCTGCCTATCCCTCCAAAGGGATCTGCAGTGGCCCTATTCTTTGCCCCGTGACCAAACGGGGCCCCCGAGAACCACACGGGGCTCATTCGACAGTCACTTTAAAATACCTTTCCATATTTTAAATTGAAAATGTTGGATAAGTTAGTTCCATTTTTGGCAATTTATGGGTGTGAACATCTGCTGAATCACAAACTTGATATGTATTTCACAGGAAAAAAATAATCTTTAAAACTTTAAAACTTGGAATGTATTATAGTATTACATAAAATATCTCTACACAAGGATGTCAATAAAATGCCAGTTATTTTACTTTCACAGAATATATATCTCCTTTAAAATTGATTCCTGTATAATAAAACTACCCTAATTAAAATGCCATTTAAAATTAAAGGAATGCTCTAGATACACAAAATTCTTATAAAAAGACATAAAATATTAAATCAAGCAATTGTAATACAGCAATAATAAATGGTTATCAGAAAATTCCATGTAACTACAAGTTACAATATCTAGATATCCTGGGTGGGATATACAACTCCTTCTCCCAACCCACCTCTCACCTTCCCATCCACTTTATTATCAAGAAAATCATATTCTGCAAAGGCATCCCCACCCCCACCACAACCCATAGGTAATAAAATTGAAGAAAATGTGTTAACGTTCATACAATAAGGCCAAAAATAGCCAAATAATCACTTAGATACATATATAAGTGTCAGCCCCACTTATACCAAAATTGAGGATCTGCCTCTGATACAATATCATAATGGCAGTCATTAATTTCATAAGTTAGCGGTCCACAAAAAAGAGTAGCCACGTATTTTGATCGATATTTGTATGACCAGACAAAGTAGCAGGAGAAATCCCTGTATCCACCTCTTAATGACAGCACTGTCATTGTTATATTGAACACTTGATCAGATCATTAAAAATGGCACATATAAACAAAAAAAAACATTTATACTAAAAGCTAAATGACTACAATTCAGTTATTCCATTACATTTAATATAAAGGACATAATCAGTCGCACAATCCAAACCGAAATATCGTCTCTCGGCGTCTAAAACTCTGGATATGCATCTTTTTGCTCATTAGAATTATTAAACTTTGCAACACATAATGCGAAAATGCTTAAGTTTTTAGCAAATGAGAGCCCTGTTGTATGTTCACTTGACTAATTCTCGTATATAAATCTGTTATTTTTTTGTTATGCAATCTTGTATTACACGATGATGCAAATTTTAAATTCTAAATCAAACTGGAAAATAAAAGTTTTTCAAGACATGGTAGATTACTGAAAAGTTGTTAAAAATGCATATACATTGTTTCAGACACCGACGGACAATATAAACAATTTAATATAAAAGGTCATGGCTGACAATGGGAATGTTTCAAAATAATTTTTTTATATTTCAATGCATTTGAACATCAAAAAATGAAATGTATGTGTTCACAGCATATTGCAGATGGAGAATTGAATAAGACATTGACACAATTCTACAAGTTAACACTAACCCTTTATAGCTGTGCTTTTAAAAAACAAAATTGTCTTTTTCACTTAAATATGTTTAACTCTTAACCCGCTATATATATATATAATGGACTGTTCTTTCTTTGAATTAAGACCATTCCATTTATGTGACAAAGGGGTGTTTTGAGGGGAAATGACTGATCAGCAGCCAGACATTGTTAACCATGATCAGCCTGCGATTTACTGAGAGTTACTCGCAGGCTGATATGGTGTTACAATGGACGCAAAGGCTATTATAGCGGGTTAAAGGTTAAAAGGAAAAAATATACGGGAATTCATTTGGAAAATGTGACTAAAACATAAATTTAGAACAACCTTTTATATAAAAAAAACTATGTCTGATGAGCCACGGCACCCACAACAATGATATGTATGATTATAAACATTCTTAAAGTGGTTTCATATTGGTACAATAATACTGCATACATATTAATATTGGCGGTGGATTTATTTTGGCTATATTGGCGTTCAAGGTCGGAAGCGCCAAATTAAATCCACCGCCAATGTTTTGTTATCATCATAATAGAAGTTTGACAGTATATAAAATCATGTATAAATGTGTTTTTACACTCATTGTTTTGTATTATATTGACTAAACACACTATAACCAAATCGTCACTATGATAATTATGCACACCTTCAGTGCCCTTTGTAAATTTATTAGCATCAATTATCGAGCTCGTTTAGTTCTGACATTTATTCAAATTGACAATGTAGGAAAAGTAAAAATCATTCACCATCGTAAATAGCGTTTCTCTGCTCTATATAATTACAGTTTAACTATTGGGATCTAACGGTATCTTAAATATAAAGTGTATTTACTAATGAGTGAGTGCCACAGTTATTTTATGACCACTTCGACTCCTACTACAATTCAAAGAACAGTTTTATGAGTTATTTCCCTTATTTCAAAACTTGCTGTTTTAAAGTTAAATGACAAATCTTGAAGGTAAAAACGAAAAAAAAAGGTGAAACTTTTTTTAATTTGGCAAAACTCACATTGATCTGCCAAATATAATCACCGCCAACATATCCTTTTTTAAAAACTGCCAAATTTTGCTTCCGTCAAATGAAATCTGTATACAGTCTAATACTTCTTGCATTATGATACAATGGAAACGGAAGGTTTGAATATCATCTACAGAAGCAAATAAATATCATCAAGACATGTAGTTGTCTGACAGGCATCCAGCGCATAAAATGTAAAAGGCATTGAAAATGATTAAAGATTTACTCCTTAATAGTAGTTATCCCATTATTTACATTTCATATATTTCGACACAAAGCTTATTTAGAAAAAGAATATTTCATTGGATCGGAAATTACAACGGGAGCTGGATTTGATCTATCAGAACCAAGGCTCTGCCAAGGTTTCGATTAAAATTGTTTATTAAACTGATGATTGGATTTTCGATATCTGATCGAATACCCATGATCGATTCTTTTTCTTGAATACCATTAACATGTTTTGCGTTGTCGCCAACAATCAATGTTTTGTATGTTTTCCAGCAGTCATATTAACATGGATATCCTCATCCACACAAATTATAATATAGCACTGTCCCTTGAGACTAAAAATATTTATTTTTTTGACGTTTCCTCCCTATCTATTGCAACAATTAATAATTAAATGCATAAGGTTATAAGGGATGACCTAAAATATCCAGACATAGCAATCATGAACAGGCATATGTAAGTTCTTGTCAATACTTTTCATTACTTTGCATTTAAATATTTGGCGTTTTAAATATAGTAATTAAACCTATAAAGGAGAAGAAATCGTGTCATGTGTAGCATACAACTCTTGTAAGCAATCGGAATACTCCATAAATTAGATCAGCATTCCTAATAAACTCTTAATTGCTTGAGCCTCTGGGGTAAGAAAAGTGTTCAGTCTCAGACATCAGCATACCGTACACTACAAACTACCCTAAAACAATGGCCCGAACCCACCACAACAAAAGGGTGCCTACAACTAGGAGAGAGTCAAACATTTGACGATTTTGATAATCTTGATGACAAGGATGATCTAGGTGACAAGGATGATGACCAGAATGAATAACAAGATAAAGTAAATGTGATGTTTAAAGATCAGATACAGAACAATGAATGCACTGTTGTCTGGCAATGTTAAAACACGTGCTAAAACAGATATTGAGAATTTGAGCAGGACCATGTTCATTTTAATAGTGAAGATGGGTTGGTCAAGCGAGAAAGCAAAGCACTATAAACAATGAATAACCTAGGACCTCACACAAATGAAAAGTGAATCACTGATGCCTCAACACAAATGAACGATGAATCCCTGAGGCCTGCATAAAAATGAACAATTAATCCCTGAGGCCTCCATACAAAGATTGAATCACTGAGGTCCCCATACAAAGAGTGAATCACTATGGCCCCAACACAAATGAACAGCAATTCATTCCACACAAATGACTGATATCCATTTCAGATAAATATTGATAAAAACAATGCCTATGGAATGTTTGATACAAATCCATTTTTAATGGGCACAACGGAGAATGATGATTTAGAAAGCATGGACCACAAAACACACTATTTCAAGAACATGACTGGTTGATGAGTGCCCTATTTCAAGAACATGACTATTTTAAGAACATGTAGTGTTGTAGTGGAATTTTAGCTATTGCAATCATTCCTGGATTTCGATGAAATTTAAATTACACCGAGAACCAACTAGAAATCACATGAAATGTTCAGCTCTGTCAACAAACATGACCACTAAAGTTTATGATCAGACCTCTACTTTTAGCTTTGGTGGTCATCTTTGATATCGCAGGAGTACCTACTACAAGTCCTCTCAATGTCCCTCAGGCTGTTAAAATTGAAGTTTAAAAGAAATTAAATATCATTATAAAGAACCAATTTGACATCCCCTTCAATGTTCCTGCATGTTTTATAAGGTTGTGATCAAATGTAATCATGAAATTTTCTTATAAAAGTATGTAAACAAAGATGGAATCTGGCAGCAGACATCTTGGATTCTCGATCAACATACTTTAAATTTAATTTAGGACCAACAGTATTATATGCAGACCACTTTTGTAAATGTGGCATGCAAAGACCTCCACCCGTTCTACAGCAGTACTAGCTACTTCAAACCTTTTTTTTGGTCTGGTTTTAGGTGTGGCAGCCATCAAGGATTCAGCAAGACAATAATTTTTGTGTTGACCATTTTAGTTTTCACAGAAATTTAAATCACTTAAATAGAGAATATTATGTCAGTGCCTTTTACTATCAAGTTTATTAGGCGAGGCTTAGAAAACGAAGAATGGCGAGGCTCTGCCGAGCCATTCTGCGTTTTCGTGCCGAGCCTAATAAACTTGATAGTAAAAGGCACTGACATAATATTCTATTTATCATGTAGATTATCCACATTTCTGTATGAATTACTATTATTACCTATTTCTCAGAATGTTACGCTTATCGAGGACGCCGCCATGTTGTTTTTTGTTTGTTTTATGACGTCAGGCAACGTTACGTGCATTATGTTAGATAACGTTACGTACAATAAACGCCGAGGGATTCTGCATTGATTTGCTCTATTGGTCAGTGCCCATTAAAGCAAAATTTATTAGGTCACCCCTTTATTAGGCAGAAAAGTGCCTATCTGCATGATAAATAAAATTAAATCACTCAAATAAGTTCTCAGGGATTGCTCTGGCCCAAAATAATCTGAGTGAAAATTCTCACTGCGAAATGTTATGAGATTTTTACATTTGCTACCGAGATTTTCTGAGACTAGTTGACAGCAAATTGTTAGAAGTAGAGATTTGCTTGCTCATTTAACCTTTTTGGATGAGATATTTGAGGAAACAATGTGAGAATCTATCCAAATCTCCCCCTAAAGTGGTGACCCCTGCAGTGGTAGACGTGGGCCATGTCATACGCTCTGCTGATCTTTAATAATAGATCAATAGAGCTAAAAACCTGTGGAACATATAATGCTGCACCAAAACAACACCGAGCTGTGATCCTTAAAGTAAAAATATACCACCAACTTGCTACTTTATTTTTGCGAACATACATGGTGAAATTGTTAGTAAGTAGTAACTATCTGACTATGTTAACTAAAGGCAAGTAAACTGTTAAATGATGATTAAAAATATAGAAACAATTATGAACATTGAATGTATAAACAAATTTCTTCAAAAGATCTAAAAAATATTGAATAATGATTTAAAATGACAAAATGTGTCCATCGGAAATTCATGCTTTATTGATTTCAGTCACATTAAAATGGACTTAAGGAAAAATGTGAATGTAAAACTTTTTGTCATATGGACAGATGGGCAAGGGTAACCCTATATGCCCGTTACACTTTCGTGGAGGGCATAATGACCTCTACATGATAATTTCCAGATAAAATGAATTATTTTAAAAAATACATGATAATAAATACATTTACACTCATGCAGAATACATACATTTTACAAAACACATACAAATACAGGATTACACATTAAAATATCAGCTTGCGATGAAACTACTGACTGTCCACAGTTCTACTTTTATCGGCCCAAATTGGCAGAGCTGTCTTTTGAGAGTTTCCGCAAAAACATAACACTGATCACGATGGCGGTTATCTGCAATTAAAAAAAAGACGACATATATAAAACTAGAAAATGTGTCCATGGGAAATGGATGCTCCGCTTCGGCGGTGTCAACCATATCGACATTCTTTGTTAGGAACATACTGCTGTTACAGATGTAAAAATGTGTGAAGTTTGAAAGCTGTACGGCTTCCAGTGTCCGAAAAATAATTAAAGGGACACATGGTAATCTGGAAGTATTCATAAAGCATTAACATTGGCATCTTGATTTATTAATCCAGTATCATTTTGACTTTAAACCTGCTTGCATATAATTCAAGAAAAGCCGGAGTTTTCAAATTTTCTTCTACCCATAGGTTAAAAATATTATTGATGCAATATGATCCACAGTTATTATGGTAAACAGTTATGTTAATTTGCAAAAACATGCTTTGAAAAATTCTACTAGTTATTTATGACTGCAAAAAATGAAAGTAATGCAGTTAACTAAAGGGATGCCGCGAGTTAAAAAAAATTGCTGTGTGTCCCATTAATGTATTTCTTTTTGTATGGATGTAGGGACAGATGGGGCTAGTGCTATATGTTCTCTCCACGTTCATGTCCCTCAGGCTGTTAAAATTGAACTTTGCAAGAAATTAAATTTCAGTATAAAGAACCAATTTGACATCCCCTTCAATGTTCCTGCAAGTTTTTTATGGTTGTGATCAAATGTTATCATGCAATTTTCCTATAAAAGTATGTAAAATAGTAATATGTACAAATACTTTCTAGAAAGGCGGTAGCCCTATTGTCAACCCTTTGGTGTTTGTGATGTCGTTTACTTTTATTATTACTTTTGCCTTCTTGTTTGTCTGTTTCCATGTTTGTTTCTGTGTTTTGTGGTTGACTGTCCTTCTTGAATGCTACTTTCCCTGTCCGATCTTTTTATATTTCTTTCTATGGCATATCCATTAAAATTACAATAACTTAGCGACAGTATGGACCATTATCAATGATCTTCCTATGCACCTATTCCTTGATATATACTCTATACCATGTAAACCATGCATGAAATTTTTCGCTGCCCCAGCATCAAGGAAATTACTTCGAACATGCATAATGCCTATTTGGTACAAATAACAAGAAGTATCAACAGTGGTGCAAACACCAGACTTTTACTGCAAATATCTATGTTGAAAATGGGCAGGAAAGAGTTATGGTGCTGGCAACACAGATGGTGAACATGTATGTCAAGTTTCATAGTCTTCTGTCCATTGTTTTTTGGAATATAAAAGTACATTAAATTTTTACTAAAAATCTTTGTGGAAAAAGGGTTAATTCTAGTAAAATGCATGACAGAGTTTTGGTGCGTGTCACATATGGTTCTGTAATGATGATAAACATGTGTGCTAATTTTCAAACCTTTCTGACAATTGGGTTTCGGAATATGATTGTACATCCAAAATTTCAACCGAAAATCTAGGTATAAAAGGGAGTTAATTCTAGTACAATGCATAACAGAGTTATGGTGCTTGTAACACATGGTTGTGTAATGATGATAATCGTGTTAAGCGTCAAAGCATTTTGGTCAAATATGGTTTCTAGAATATGACTGTACATTGAAGATATTTTTTGAAACATCTAGTAGATTTTATTAAAACTGAAAAAATCTTTAGTAGAAAATGGGGATGCTTCTGCTAAAATGCAAGACAGAGTGCGTGTCATATATGGTTGTGGAATCATGATGAATATGTACGCCAAGTTTAAAAGCTTTTGGTCAAATGTTATTTGCAATACGACTACAGCAGTGTGTAATAAAAATGAACGCGTGCCAATTTTCAAAATTCCAGACAATTCATTTTTGAGAAATTAGAAAAAGCAAAATGTTAACAAAAACAAAACAAAAATGTTAAAACGTGTTGACGGACATCCAGACAAACTCACCAAACCATAAGCCTGGATTTTGCCACACAACCTGGCTAACATCCAGCTAATGTAAATCTCTCAACACATTTCACACTGGTATTGATCATACTCATAATTCAATGCTACCCACCCCATATGCATACATACATATGTACCACTCCCTGTCCATTCTGACTACAATATGATCTACATATAAAACTACCATTCCTGGTGGCTTCAGTAGCTCAATGGAGAAGGCATAGACTTTAAAGCTACAGACCTCTGTCCCGCGCGGATTTGCTCCCTGGCGGAGGCATGTCCGGGGCCCGAATTTAGCACTCGCAAACTCGCAAAATGCCAGTTGATTTAAGAAAATGAGAACAGAAATTTTCAGCACCTTTTCTGTACAAAATAAACATAGGTGATCAAATAATGAAACAGGAAAATTAAAAAGTAGTTATATTTAGTTGTCTCTTATATACATATGTAAGTGTTATATGTTATAAAGTCATGCACAAAAATGTCTTATTAAAAAGAGAAAAAAGTGCAAGTAAGAATGCATTTTTGCGAGTTGAAAATATCTGCACCTGCAAAAAAAGCAAGTGGGTAAAAAAGTTAACTTCTACCCTTGATGTCTGATGTGAAACTCTATCTTTCATCTCGTCTTTTTGTGAGGTTGCTGTCCCGGTATAACTTATATGACGTGTTAGCTGGATGTAAAACTTCATCTAAATCAATGATTGTAAATTGTTCATCCCAGATAAGCCCCAACTCATCTATAGTTTACAATGGAGACTTACCAAGAACACGCAAAAAGAGAAGCCTATTGCCAAGATGGTCGTGGACTGACTGAAAACGAAATCTCTGACTGCATTATAACATCCCTGAAATAATACATGTAAAACATACTGAAACAGTATTTGATTTTAATCTATACTCAGCAAAAATAGAAACGTCCCTCTATTAAGCTGTGATTTGCATAAGGTTGACTTTGTTACACTTTGTACACCAATCTAGATACAATTTCATCATTTTATACTTATCACTCAATCATTCTGATCAATATTAATAATCATCAAAAACCAAAGTTTGTCTGTTGCTGCTATTAAAACATGTTTTATTCAAATTGCGAAATCACTATATTTTTATTATAAAGGGAGGTAATCTGAAAATATTCGTTCTTGAAAGCTGTATGGCACAAAAATGTGTGAAAAGATCAGCGTTTTTTCTCTGTTTTTGTGGTGATGAGGTCATTCTCTGTTTATTTCAATATAACAAAACTGTGTTAACTCAAAGTTTAACCACAAGACCCGGAAATGCTGTTTAAACCAAATCAAGGGGAATAAGTTTGCCCACAAGTTTGATTCAAAGAAAATTGTTTCGATGACAGTGCTGGCCTTTAATAAAGGTATTGGCATATAAGATTAAATAAAATATAATTTCATTGTGTCTAAATATATAGGTAAAGTTGGAACGTTTCTATTTTTGCTCAGTACATATTTCCTGTATTGAGGAAAATACTGTGTTTATACCATCTTAATATGGGGAAAGCAATACAAGAGTAAAATCAGTTGTTACGATTTCAGTCCAAGGTGTTATCATACGGACATATTCAGTAAACGCACCTTAATAATAGTAAACTCGTGTTTGAAGTGATAAACCGTTGACTGGGGAGTATCGGACGGTAGGCGGGTTGAATCGGACATCAAAAAAGGATTCATTGGACAAGGCATTTCTCAACCTTGAAGACACTTGATGTGTTAATAAGATGATAAATAATTTATTACCAGTCCCCATATTAGTAAAAGGTCTACGCCTTTGGTAAATGAGAATTTTTTGCTTCAGAAATGTTAAGCCGCTATTGTTTGGGGCGCTTGTTTCAGCCAAAGGGTTTTCCGCAATAACATAAGTAATTTTAACAATACATACTGAAATTATATATCATTGGAACTGACATTTAAAGCTGTAAATACAAATACCTTAGTTTTGAGTTTTAAAAATCGGTTGAGAAACAAATATTTTACAGCAAAATGCGTTTTTTAATGGGGCATTCCCATGCCTCGTCACTGGGTCAGCAGCAAATTATGAAATCTCAAATAACTCAAGTTAGCCTCAAAAGTTTGCTATAAACCTTTCAGGACATATTAATTTACATTTTTACAACATATTAAAACCAGTTTTGGATAAAAATTCTGAAAAAAAAGTATTTTTCTAATTTATGATGCAGCAGAATTTTGCATTGAAAACTGCCAATCAAAAAACAATTTTCAGTAGAGAAATTGTTATTTCTCAATCGATTTTGAAAAGTACCGGTAAGGCATTTTTATTTACCACTAAAAACATCAGTTTTGTGGCTGAGTAGTCCCTTATTTGTAAATAGCCATTATATTTTTACATTAATTCTTTATAACTTACTTCTTCATTTGTTTTATTCTTTTTTCATCAGTTTTCACAATATGACCCATTAATGTGTAGATGTGCCACAAAACACCATTTATTCATTCGTGATTTTTTAAAAGATATTTTGAGGAAAAATAAACTTTTTGACAATGAAAAATAGGGCTGAAAAAGGGCCCAAAAGCATCACTGCTAAATTATGACACTAACCTGATAATGCAGCGCAGGATTGAAGGCGGCACCATAGGTCCAGTATCGGGGTGGGCCGTACTGGAACGACTGACAATTCTGCACGTTAAGGAACTCTCGCAGGTTCCCGACATATATGCAGCAGCTGGTTGGTACAAATTTTTTGTCAAACTCATCTACAATATAAATGGAGTAGACTTGATATGCTGGTAAATAGTGTTTTACTCAGTCGATATTTTAGTTATAGAGAAATTATTTGTTTTATTTGAATGGTGTTTTACATCATTTTTAGCACATGTAATTGTTAAAGGGACACATGGCAATCTTGAGTTTTATATAAAGCATTAAAATTAGCACCTCGATTTTTTTTTTAATTTCAATCACCAGAATAATGGTGATCCATTTACTCACCCCGTAATAGGTTTGTGAGGGTCGGAGTGGACCATCCCTCAACAAACCTTACATAAACAAGATGTCAATGACCTTGAAGTTCTACTGATACGTTTTTGATAGCTAGATCAATATTCCTGAGAAGTTTCCTGAAAATCTGTTAAGTAGTTCAGAGGAATAGTCGCAACAAGTTTTTACTATATAACTCTATGTAAAAAAAGATGGCCTTGGCAGCCATGTTAAATGTTGAATCAAAAAAAAAATTCATAACTCTGTTATGCATTGTACTACCATGTCATGCTGATCATTTTAGAAAAAGTCCCATATCAAATATCACTTACAGTTTTCTAGAAGTAGTCGTTACACATTTGTTTTTTAAAAATCTATTTTTAGCTATGGTGGCCATATTGAATTTCCAGCCGACCTGAAATTTTGCTTGGATCAACTAGATATCAAGAGCAACATTCCTGTGAAGTTTCATGAAAATCCGTAAAGTAGTTTCATAGGAGTAGTCGCTACAAGCTTTTACTATGTAACACGATGAAAACAAAGATGGTCGCTGGCAGCCATGTTTGATGTTGAATCAAAATGATTTTCGAAAAAGACCAATCTCATGTCATGCTGATCATTTAAGAAAAAGTCCTATATCATTATCACTTATAGTTTTCAGGAAGTAGTCACTACAAAAAAAAAAAATTATAATTTATTTTTAGCCGTGGCCGCCATCTTGAATTTCCGGCCTGACTGAAATTTTGCTAGGATCAATTAGACATCAGGAGCAACATTCCTGTGAAGTTTCATGAAAATCCTTCAAGTAGTTTCAGATGAGTAGTCGCTACAAATTTTTATTATATAACTCTATGTAAACAAAGATGGCAGCTGGCGGCCAAGTTTAATGTTGAATCAAAATAATTTTTGACAAGGATCAACATCATGTCATGCTGATAATTTTAGAAAAAGTCCCATATCAATATCACTTATAGTTTTCAAGAAGTAGTCGCTACAAACTTGTTTTTTAAAAATCTATTTTTAGCTAGGTGGGCATCTTGAATTTCTGGCCGACCTGAATTTTGGCTAGGATCAACTAGACATCAAGAGCAACATTTCTGTCAAGCTTCATGAAAATACATCCAGTAGTTTCAGAGTAGTCGTCACAAGTTTTTCCTATATTACTCCATGTAAACAAGGATGGCGGCTGGCAATCATGTTTGACATCCAATCAAAATTAACCTTGGTTAGGATCAACTGCTTGTCGTGTCAGTCATTTTGGTAAAAGTTCCAAATCAATTTCACTTATGGTTTTTGAGAAGTAGTTGCCACAAAATCACATTTTTAAAATTTATTTTTAGCTCTGGCAGCCATCTTGAATTTCCGGCCGACCTGAATTTTGGCTGGGATCAACTAGACATCAAGAGCAACATTCATGTCAAGCTTAATGAAAATCCATCCAGTAGTTTCAGATGAGTAATCGTCACAAGTTTTTCCTATATTACACTATGTAAACAAAGATGGCGGCCATGTTCGACATCCAACCAAAATGAACCTTGGTTAGGACCAACTGCTTGTTGTGCCAGTCAATTTGGTAAAAGTTCCAAATCAATATCACTTATGGTTTTTGAGAAGTAGTTGCCACAAAATCACATTTTTAAAATCTATTTTTAGATGTGGCGGCAATCTTGAATTTCCGGCCGACCTGAATTTTTGCTAGGATCAACTAGACATCAAGAGCAACATTCCTGTGAAGTTTCATGAAATTCCATCAAGTAGTTTCAGAGGAATAGTCGCTTCAGGATTTTCCTAAATAACTCTTATGTAAGCAAAGATGGCCGCTGGTGGCCATGTTTGACATCCAATCAAAATGAACTTTGACTAGGACCAACTACATGTCGTGCCAGTCATTTTGGTAAAGGTTCCAAATCAATATATCTTATGGTTTTTCAGCAGTAGTCGCCACAAAATCGCATCTATTTTTAGCCGTGGCGGCCATCTTTAATTTCTGGTCGACCTGATTTTTTGCTAGGATCAACTAGACATCAAGAGCAACATTCCTGTGAAGTTTCATGGAAATCCGTCAAGTAGTTTCAGAGGAATAGTCGTCACAAAAAAGACAGACGGACGGAGCACCACGGCATAAGCTCTGCTGATCTTTGATAAGTAGAGCTAAAAACATGTAATATGCATCAATTAGTTTGTAAATAAAGTAATAGGAAATATAATCAAGTGAATAATTGCATTTGTAATCAGAGACAGTATAAATGGGAAGGTTTTCTTATTCTTTACAATTATGGAAGTACATTATACAATTTTAACAGAATGTAAAAAAGGCCCCAAGTGTTGCAATCCAGAGATATTTCCAAAAACGATTTTGGTGGAAAATATTGTATGCTTGTTATATAGGTAATATCTGGACGCTCCAAGATTGCAGTTAGTCTCTAGCAACTCTGGGGAAAAAAACAATAATAAATCATGTAAAAAATTTATTTGGTTGCTTCAAAACCCAGTGTACAACCCACTGTCAATACATACAGACTTATTTTACACAGATAATTTTAATGTTATAGTATCAAAAGTAAACAGGCTCGCTGAGTTTTTTCTCTCTATATAAATCCATTTTCAAAGGACAGTGTTTCAGGATAGTTTTTAAAGGATTAATACACACAACTTCCAAACCTATTATTTTTTCTAACAAGAGGTCAATGACCTTGAAGCTCTACTGATTGATTTTGATTTCAGGAAGTAGTCGCTACAGACTTGTTTTTTGAAAATCTATTTTTAACCGTGGCGGCCATCTTGAATTTCCGGCCGACCTGAAATTTTGCTAGGATCAATTAGACATTAAGAGCAACATTCCTGTGAAGTTTCATGAAAATCCGTCAAGTAGTTTCAGAGGAGTAGTCGCTACAAGTTTTCATTATATAACTCTATGTAAACAAAGATGGCCGTTGGTAGCCATGTTTAACGTTAAATCAAAACGATTTTCGACAAGGACCAACATCATGTCATACTGATCATTTTAGAAAAAGTCCCATATCAATATCTCTTATAGTTTTGAAGAAGTAGTCGCTACAAACTTATTTATTTTAAATCTATTTTTAGCTGTGGCGGCCATCTTGAATTTCCGGCCGACCTGAAATTTTTCTAGGATCAACTAGACATCAAGATCAACATTCCTGTGAAGTTTCATGAACATCCGTCAAGTAGTTTCAGAGGAGTAGTCGCTACAAGTTTTTACTATATAACTCTGTGTAACCAAAGATGGCCACTGGCAGCCATGTTTAACGTCGAATCAAAATAATTTTCCACAAGGATCAACATCATGTCATGCTGATCATTTTAGAAAAAGTCCCATATCAATATCACTTATAGTTTTCAAGAAGTAGTCGCTACAAACTTGTATTTTGAAAATCTATTTTTAGCCATGGTGGCCATCTTGAATTTCCGGCCGACCTGAAATTTTGCTAGGATCAATTAGACATTAAGAGCAACATTCCTGTAAAGTTTCATGAAAATCCGCCAAGTAGTTTCAGAGAAGTAGTCGCTACAAGTTTTTACTATATAACTCTATGTAAACAAAGATGGCCACTGGCAGCCACGTTTAACGTCGAATCAAAACGATTTTTGATAAGGACCAACATCATGTCATGCTGATCATTTTAGAAAAAGTCCCATATCAATATCACTTATAGTTTTCAAGAAGTAGTCGCTACAAACTTGTATTTTGAAAATTTATTTTTAGCCGTGGCGGCCATCTTGAATTTCCGGCCGACCTGAAATTTTGCTAGGATCATTAAGACATCAAGAGCAACATTCCTGTGAAGTTTCATGAAAATCCGTCAAGTAGTTTCAGAGGAGTAGTCGCTACAAGTTTTCATTATATAACTCTATGTAAACAAAGATGGCCGCTGGCAGCCATGTTTAACGTCAAATCAAAACGATTTTCGACAAGGACCAACATCATGTCATGCTGATCATTTTAGAAAAAGTCCCATATCAATATCACTTATAGTTTTCAAGAAGTAGTCGCTACAAACTTGAATTTAAAAAATCTATTTTTAGCTTTGGCGGCCATCTTGGATTTCACATCAACATGAATTTTTGCTAGGATCAACTAGACTTCATGGGCAACATTTCTGTAAAGTTTTATGAATATCCATCCAGTAGTTTCAGAGGAGTAGTCGCTACAAATAAAAGTTAACGGACGGACAGACGGACGACGGACGCCGCACCACGGCATAAGCTCTGCTGATCTCTGATCAGTAGAGCTAAAAAACAAGAAGGTTGATTAAGAAAGACCATAATATAAGCAAGGGTATGCTATTTCTGATTAGTAAGGTATAAAGCTAAACATGCATGTCCCAGAATGAAAATAATGTTTATTTGCTACAGTCTGATACTGAAGTAAATTATCTCTGTACCAGTCTGATACTGATTATCTCTGTACCAGTCTGATACTGAAGTAAATTATCTCTGTACCAGTCTGATACTGAAGTAAATTATCTCTGTACCAGTCTGATACTGAAGTAAATTATCTCTGTACCAATCTGATACTAAAGTAAATTATCTCTGTACCAGTCTGATACTGAAGTAAATTATCTCTGTACTCCAGTTACACAGATAGCAGGGTATTGACTCCACATGCTTTCAAACTTATTCATTTTCAAGGTTTCATACGCAATTATTTTCTCAACTGTGTACAAAGATATTATATACGTTTTAAAAAGGTTAAGCTGTGGAATTTGATGTTGCATCTTGTTTTGCTAAATTTATTAATAGTTTAGCTTGCCTGATGATTTTGCTCAAAAATCAATTTTACTATTTCCAAAAATATCTGTTTCTGTTAAAGTTACGAATGCTGTATTGCATTTTTCTGTAATATAAGTTTCAGGTTTTGTCCAGAATTATTTTACTGTTTCACAGTTCCAAAACAGATGTTGCATAGTTTTAGGTGCATTATTGCAAAAGCTGCACATATCGTTATTAATAATATTCATTTTAGATAAAAAGTTAATTTGTTCAAGTAGCCTATGGTTGATTCTAAATTGGAACCAAAGTAACTTTAATAGGATCTTTTGTTATTTTATAAGGTAAGGCATATAACCTTTCAACTTTAAAGTTAGGAACACTGATTTCTTCATTTTTCCATTTACTTAATGGAAAAATTAGTGGATGTATAGGTTTGGGCAGTTACAGGCTAGATGCACAATGTTCAGTTTTGCCAAATAATTCCTGACAGCAGTCTTAATACCTTCATATTCAAGAAAATTGGACTGTACATTACAGTGTTTATTAAATTCTACGTATGAATAAAGATTTCCGTTTTTATTTAAAATGGCATTGATAAATGTTATTTCTCCTGTAAACCATCTTTTGTAAAACTAACTAGAGCCTCCGACCTTAATACCTCGATTTATTAATCCTTTATCATTTTGACTTTAAAACTGCTTGCATATAATTAAATAGAAAATTGTGATTTCAACTGTCCTCGTTATTCTACCAAATGTTTATACATATTATTGGTGCAATATAACATATAGTTAGTAATATGTAAAAACAATTTGCTTTGAACTATTCTAATAATTAATACTAGAGGTTGTTTTTAGTGAAAACAAACGTCTCCACACTGGGGAAAAGGCCATAAATCCGCAAAAAATCATTCAGGAGGAACATAAAGACAACATTTGCAACTAGACCCTCTACTGAACAACCTTGCCGAGTTTCACTGAAATCCGGCTAAGGGTTCAAGAGAACTAGTCCGGACAAATGTTGTGTATTAAAACATTTAAAGGGCCATAACTCTCCCGAAAATTGTTTAACCAGAAAACGGCAAAGATATGGCAACTACTACTAGGCTTGGTACAGATCATCCGGCAACAAGGCTTGGTACAGATCATCCTTGTCAGTTTCGTTGAAAACTGGCCAGGGGATCAGGAGAACTTGTATGGACAAAAATTATATATAAAAACCTTTAAAGGGCCATAACTCTGCCAAAAATCAATCAACCAGAACACAGCAATGATATGCGCAACTAGGCTTGGTACTGTTTTGTTGAAATCCGGCAGGAATTAGGAGAACTAGTAGGAAAAAAGTTTATGTATTAATGGGCCATAACTCTGCTAAAAATCATTCAACCGGAACATGGTGATGACATGCGCAATAAGAACTTGGTACTGATCATCACTGCCATCTTTCGTTGAAATCTGGACAGGGGTTCAGGAGAACTAGTCCTGACAAGGTTTGTGTATTAAAACTGTTAAAGTGTCATAACTCCGGCAAACACCATTCAACCGGAACACGACGCTGATATGCACAACTGGGCTTGGTACTGATCATCTCTGCAAATTTCGTTGAAATCCGGCAATGGGTTAAGGAGAACTAGTCCAGACAAAGTCTGTGTACTAAAATATTTAAAGGGCCATAACTCTATCAAAAATTAATCAACCGGAACATGGCAAAGACATGCATAACTAGGCTTGGTAATGATCATCCCTGCAAAGTTTCGTTGAAATCAGGCAAGGGCTTAAGGAGAACTAGTCCGGACAAAGTTCGTGTATTAAAATCATTAAAGGGCCTTAACTCCACCAAAAATCAATCAACCGGAACACAGCAAAGACATGAACGACTAGGCTTGGTACTTATCATCCCTGCAGAGTTTCGCTGAAATCCGGCAAGGGGTTCAGGAGAACTAGTCCAGAAAAGGTTTGTGTATTAAAACCTTTAAAGGGCCATAACTCTGCCAAAAATCATTCAACTGGAACAGGGTGATGATATGCACAACTAGACCTGGAACTAATCATCCCTAAAACATTTCGTTTAAATCCAGCTAGGGGTTCAGGAGAACTAGTCAGGACAAAGTTTGTGCATTAAAACCTTTAAAGGGCCATAACTCTGCCAAAATCAATCAACCAGAACACGGTGATTATATGTACAACTAGGCTTGGTACTGATCATCCCTGCAAAGTTTCACTGAAATCCATCCAAATGAAGGCCCTTTCATCTTAATTAGGCCAAAATATAGCATATTTTAGAAAATCAAGGGCCATAACTCCAGTGTAAATGGTCCAATCTGGTTTTCAAACTTGTCTGAGCTTTCATTGTCATTTTGATATTAACAATTTGTTAAGTTTGGTAAAGATCAGATCAAAAATGAAGCCCCTATCGTCTAAACGAGGCAAAATATTGCATCTTAACTAAATCACGGGCCATAACTCCGCTGTTACTGGTCCAATCTGGTTGATTTTCGAACTTGTCCGAGCTTTCATTGATATTTACAATGGCTCTATCATCTTAACGAGGCAAAATATAGCATTTTTAACTAAATCAAGGGTCATAACTCTGGCTGGTTTCCAAAATTGTTTGAGCTTTCATTGATATTAACAATCTGTTAAAAGTTTGGTAAAGATCGGATGAAAAATTAAGGCTCTATCATCTTAACGAGGTAAAAGTGAACGGACGGACGACGGAAACTCACCATCCCATAAAAATAACTAAAACAATCGACAACTTCCTTGCCATTATAAAGATGTTATTTACTTGCTAAACTTATTTTTATCAGTCTATATAAACTTGTTCTTTTGTTATGAAAGACTCAAGGTTATCTGTGGAGTACTCACTATATTGTGCCATGAACCATCGCGACTGTTGATACAGATTCCAACCACTGTCATCCACTGCACAGCATGATAACTGTAACATAATGCATGATAACTGTAACATAATGCATGGTAACCATAACATAATGCATGATAACTGTAATATAATGCACGATAACTGTAACATAATGCACGATAACTGTAAAATAATGCATGATAACCGTAACATAATGCACAATAACTGTAAAATAATGCATGATAACTGTAACATAATGCACAATAACTGTAAAATAATGCACAATAACTGTAATATAATGCATAATAATTGTAACATAATGCATGATAACTGTAACATAATGCACGATAACTGTAACATAATGCACAATAACTGTAAAATAATGCATGATAACCGTAACATAATGCATGATAACCATAACATAATGCATGATAACTGTAATATAATGCATAATAATTGTAACATAATGCACGATAACTGGAACATAATGCACGATGACTGTAACATAATGCATGATAACTGTAACATAATGCAGACTGTAACATAATGCATGATAACTGTAACACATAATGCATGATAACTGTAACATAATGCAAGATAACTGTAACATAATGCATGATAACTGTAACACATAATGCATGATAACTGTAACATAATGCATGATAACTAACATAATGCAAGATAACTGTAACATAATGCATGTTAACTGTAACATAATGCATGACAACTAACATAATGCATGATAACTGTAACATAATGCATGAAAACTGTAATATAATGCATGATAAGTGTTACATAATGCATGAAAACTGTAATGTAATGCATGATAACTGTTACATAATGCATAATGCAAGATAAGTAATAGAGTATGGTCTCCTGAGTTGGTTAATTTAAACACCCATCAGGCGTTTAAATTAACCAACGAGATGAAACCATACTCTATTTGTTTTGTAGCATGTCCATTTCAGCTCCCTGCCATACTCCAACTTCCAACAACCGGTAGTTGTTGTACACCATTTTTCCTGACAGGTGTTATTTTCAATTAAACGATTTACACCTGTGCTCAGGGGTGTCATTAACTTTATAAGTAAGCGGCACACACAGCAGAGTAGCCGGGTATTTTTATTGATACTTGTTTAAAATACTAGTAAAAGTATTCATAGTAGCCGGGTAGACCAGTCAAAGTAGCAGGGGGAAATCCTCGCCTCCCACCTCTTAATAACACCCCCGTGTGCTATTACAGAGAGAATTTTGATGACTATGCTACAATTGTAACATAATGCAAGATAACTGTAACATAATGTATGATATTAAATTGTAACATAATGCATTTTATCAAGCAACAAATGTTTCTACTGTTAAATTTTGCCACAACAAATGTACCTACCCTTGATTGCGCCAGGTCCCAACTCTCCGTCACATACTGATTTTCTTCATCATACTGTACATTATACCCGTATCTCTCTCTTATGTTCAGCTTCATTTTTTCCCGCATCCCTGACTCGAGCTTGATAAATAAATATGTTTATCAGAATATGTATCTGAGACCATAAAGAAGGTGACATATACAAAATAACGAGAGAAATTCTTATACAAAATCCAAAATTGACCATTAAAAGGAGGTTTGTTATGCTTTGTGCGGTGATCTAGGGATTCGACTTAAAATTGACAATGATTTTTTCTGTTATAAAGGGTCGAAACATTATTATGAATGACCCCTTTTTTACAAGGAAATTTAATTCTAGACATAAATTAGGCATTTCAGGTTAATACATGTATACCCTGCACAACTGTGTTTGTTTCTTTAAATACAAGTTAATAAGATACAAATGATTTTTAACTGAACCTGGACTTCTGGGTCCAGTTGTTCTGTCCGTTAACCCACAGTGTCTATTCTAGGACGCGTGATGGCGTGATTTGCGCCATTTTCTACGAGATCGCGCTTTTTTTAAAACCTAATGTGCGCTGATCGCGCATTCAAATGTAGAAAAAACCATTCAATTTGTGACAAATAATGTATGCATGCAAGATCATAATCCGTAAATTTGAACTAAATGGAGACAAATTCTGGGCCCAAGTTCTGATTATTGTTTATCAGAGCTAGTCTTGATCATCTTGTACGCTTGATTGTAAATACAAACGTTTGTCTTGAAAACAAATACCGTATTTTACCTTGTATAGTACGCAGTTTTTTTTCTTCTTTTACAGTTTCCGAAAGGGGTGCGTACAATACAAGGAAACAATACAAAAAACGTTTTTCTTACATTTTATATGCAGAAAATCGATGTCAGAATGGAGAAAAAACGCCGATGAAAACATCGGGGACGAACAGACAGACATTTGTGAATGCCGATACTTTATTTTTTGTGACTTACTCGCTTTATAAAAGCAATTTATTGACTTAATTCAACTAAGAAATGAATAAAGTTTATTATAAAGCTTGTTTTTATATAAATGTTTGCATATTTGTTGTAGAATTTCAATAAATGAGTGAACGAAATTCAGCCCTTGTTTTGTTATTTATATCAGCTGACTTGATATCACGTGATTTCTATGCATTAGACTGGTACACGTAGTATTGTACAATTCTATTCTCATATGTTAAATGCACCAGACGACACTTGCAGACGACAGTAAAAGCGATGATAATACTTGCATATTTGTTGCAGAATTTCAATAAAGGATGATCATGTTTTCCCTTTGTTTTGCTGTTATCCGCTAAATTGTTTATAAATTTCACAAGTTTTGCAAACTTAGAAATAGCTACAGTACACACACTTTAAACACGGGTAGAGTGGGTTATTCTATTTCTATAATCCTTTGAAGTTGACGCCCTCTATTGATATTTCTGAGGATGCACTCTGACACGTCGTGTGACCTTTACCAGATTTAGCCACGGGGTATTTCCAGTGTGTACAGGTAACTGATCACGCGTGACACTTATGATAAGCATTGGTTCCCGTGAACACACAATGTTAGTATAATCGGCATTATGGATTGCGGTAACCAACGTCTTTGTCGTATTTATTTTAGTAGATATAATTATCGGATTATGGACAATTATCTGCGGCGTTATAATCGGCTCCTTGGTGAGTTGATACAAGACAGGCAATTAATAATTGAAGAAATTATATTGTTCCGGTGTTGTTTTCTTTTGTACGCTAGTTTTTCGCGATCTGCAGATAGTTGTTGTACCGTATAATTATCGTGATGCAATTAGAGAAGAAAAAAAATCATATTTTTTTAACCTTTATTTTCGTCGAATGGTTCATCTAGGAAAACTAATATTTTGATGCGTATTATACATGGAAACAACTTTTTTACCCCAGTTTTGACCTCTGAGAAGGGGGTGCGTAATATACACGGGTGCGTAATATACAAGGTAAAATACGGTAAGCTTCGCAGATGACCTAGACTAAGCATGTAAATCGTAGTGGAGTTACCGATAATCGTGTATTCCCGGGTTAGCAGTGCTCACAGAATATTATTTTAAGAGACAGGCCCAGGGCTTGTTGCTTCTGAAAATGGACAAGCCCGGATTTAAAATGGACAGGCCCTGATTTAAAATGGTAAGGTCCAATATTTTTTCTTATTGGAAATGTGTCTTTATTCACTTTCAGGGGTCTAATTTCACTCTTACGAACTCGCAAAATGCGAGTTGATTTTTCAAATTGCTACTGAAAATTTCGAGCACTTGCTTTTTTCTGCGAGTAGAAATGAATAGCACACACTTGATTGAATATCACCCACGAAGACTGACAGAACCAACAAATGGTCCGACATAATATGTAGTCAAACCTCTCTCCAATTCCACATGATTATTTGCGTAACTTCATTGTCAAAAGAAAATAAGTAAATGCAGTCTGTATCAGATTGACGCTTATCCAGTAAACAAGATTAGTGCAAGCGTCTATACGTAATGAATCAATATCAACTTCAGGGGACGAAATATATTTGAGTGGCATTCACATGTAACTCGTCCTTATAGGATGTTTGCTTGTCCTGCTCTGACTAAAAGTTCATAAGTCAAAGTAGTCAGATACCATCATTTAACACTATTATATATAAATAAAACAAAGGGAAACATCATAATGTGTTGTTTTTTCTGTATATAAATCAATGAAAATTACGAAACTTTGACCAGTATTATAGATGACTATATTCATATTATATAGTTCACTAGTCTGATCATGGCCATTACTGTAACTGTGGCATGGTATATATTTAAAACAAAGCAACATTTTTTATTAGAAAATGTTAAATACAGTAAAACAGCATACTTTTTGCAATTCCCCTTCCTAAAGGCCCTGGCCCAAGATACCTAAAAGCTGACTAGTGCCCTTAAAGATTTCCCCCGTGAAAGTGTTATTTGTATAACATCAAATAACGTAATTCAATGTTCGCGCTCCGTGAAATTAGAACGGGAGCCGCATTTTAGAATGTCCAAAAACGGAAATGCTTCAATTTCCCAATATCCGGTTGACTTAAATTGCAATATATCGCTGAATAAACAGAGTTGAGACTATTTACTGCATTTAATCGCTCAATAAACTGTTTTCTTTGTTGTTGTTTTTTCTACTGAAATGTTACTCGTCCTCTCGGACGACCGATTCATGGGTTTCACTCGTCCTAATTCGAATATCCCTCGTCAATACGAGCGGACGAGTGGAATTTTCGTGCCCTGAACTTCCGTTGAGATAACTCGGGACTTTACACAATCAATGGCAGAATCGTCTGCTCGCAAAATCTCTTCGTTTTTCAAAAGACAAAGACGAGATGGAGTCAAGCGAATGCGGAGAAAATAGTATGAGTTACAACGATGGCACCGAGAGAAACAATAGCCGTCACTAAAAACAGTATCGCGATGGGAGAGAGAAATCAGTATTACGCTGGGGAAGGTTATTAACAATAACGTCTGCATGGAGATATGGTGCGAATGCTAGTGTTGCCGTGTCCACGCAAACGACAGCCAATCATCAGTACGTAAATTAGATATTACGTATTGTTAATTTATGTGTTATTCAACAGAATTTACATCCGATATTACTTGGAATAAAAATGCTAGTGAGAATCGATTTTAGCTAGTAGATTTTTTAGTCACTGGATATTTTTAGCTACTGGCTAAATTTATGAAATTCGACCCCTGACTTTTATAGCACACATTTGTTACGTATGTATTAATCAAACTCAGAACCTCCTCTGAATATATTTTTCTTTTTGCTACCACTTTAATGCTTCAGGTCAGCAGACTTATTTACCACCTCGTTTCAAATACGTTAGAATAGAATATTACATAGTAATTTATAACCGATGCAAAGGAGAGTACTAGCACTTTTGCCAAATGATAATAATCAGAGCCGATTTGGTGAAACTGGAGCCGAACTTGGAGCCAAAGTTTTAACCAGGTTTATAATTACATTACTTAGACTATCAGGGCCTCCTCTGGCTACATTTTTCTTTTTGTCACCACTTTCTACAAGTTAAAGAATTAGGAGCCTAGACTAGAATTCATTTAAAAATTGGATTCCAGGAACTCCTTACACCTTAAATAATGAATAGAAATATACTTTACGCGAAAATTTCACAAATATTCTATCGAAATACCATCAATTACGAACTTTTTTTCATGCATTAATGTATTTTGAATGCCAAAAATGGTATTTCTTATCAAAGAGGAAATAAAACACAATCCTAATAGCAGGATAATGTAGTTTCATGTCAATAATTGTCGATCTCAAAGTTGTGACAAACTGCGGACACGAAGCCAGGCAACATATTCAAACTTCTTATTGTTTCAATGTGTGTATAACACATTTTAATTACTTTATTGCAAGTGTTTTCACAGTTCACAATACACATGGGAGTATTTGTCTTGAGGATCTTGAGATCAAGAAAAATTGATTTTGGGGGATTATTTTTTTTAGACAGGCCCGACAGGCTTCTTGTCTGCAAAATGAGACAGGCCCGGAATGGATTTCTGAGAGCCCCGGGCGTCTGGCTATCCGACTTTTTGAGCACTGGTTAGGTGGCGCTAGGTATCACATGGTGTGCTGACGTCACTCGATTTCAGATTGTACGAAATAATTTAGACGAAAATAAATTTAGGACATGCTCGTTTTGCCTTGCAGTTGCAGACATTATTTTCGTTCGTTTTAAAATTTGTAAAAGTGCTGTTTACAGTCACATGTACGGCAAATTTAAAAGGTATCTGTCAGTTCATGTGTTTTCACATATTCCCCCCTGCTTTTTTAAAATCCCCCCTACTTTTCGATTTCTAGAATAGACACTGAACCCAGCGTTAAGTCAAAATTTAAAATCTCTGAATTTCCAATAAATATTTCAAGCAGAAATTGAGCATGTGAAAGCATTATTTTAAGAAGAAATGCAATTTAAAAACTTTTAGCAGTACAAAACATATTTTAATGAGAAATGTACTTTGAAAGTTTACACTAACCAGAGATTAAGCTAACCAATCGTTGTACAACTAGGCCCTGATTAGGAAATCTACTTTTGTTTTGTTACATAAACT
This sequence comes from Cyrtodaria siliqua, assembly GCA_037043455.1. Taxonomy (NCBI): domain Eukaryota; kingdom Metazoa; phylum Mollusca; class Bivalvia; order Adapedonta; family Hiatellidae; genus Cyrtodaria; species Cyrtodaria siliqua. The sequence goes on from JAWPHD010002237.1 coordinate 238,633, forward strand.
TATGTTTATTTCGAAACAAGCAACTTTTAATTATTTGCGAGTCAACTGTTTTATGAAAAGGGGAATAACTCTGAGAATTATTGGTCATGGGTAACAATTTCATGTGTGGAAGATGAATATGTGTGGTGAAGTTCCATAAGCATAGGTCAAATACTTCTTAAGTTATAGCCAGTTATGAGCTTGGTTAGGTTGCAGGTTAAAGTTTTATGAAAGGAGGCATAACTCTGCTCAAATGGAAGTCAAGAGTTAATGGACATGTGTAACAACATTCCTTGGGTTAAGATGAACATAGGTCACATACTTTTCAAAAAGTAGCGACAGAGCAGGCGTAGAGAGAAGGCACAGAGAGACAGAGAAAACGAGAGATAGGTTATTTTTATAATAGATAATATCGAGAATACATGATGCACTTACATTATCTTGAAACACAGCTGCAGTGAGAGAGCAAGTGGACAGAGAAGGCACAGAAAGAGAACAAGACAGAGAAAGAGTATTTCAATAATAGAGAGAAAAAATTGATAAGGTTCAGGTGCTTACATCCTCTTGAAACACAGCTGCAACTATGGCGGTGGTCATCAATAAAATGAACAGGATGACCAAACACACTGTATACTGGAAAATAACAAATAAGAGTATAATAAATTTTACAATGTTAACGGGCAAATACTTTTCCTCCAGAACATAAATTAAACAGGAAAGCAACAGTGAGTCACACACTACATTACATCAATTATCTATAGTTATTCTTTCATAAAATAGTGTTATTTATTTCATAACAATTCTGAAAGCAAGACTTGTTTCTTTATTTAATGCTATAAATTCCAAACCAACATGTTAATTATGTTTACATTTTAAATTTTAATTCATCGACCTTTCGGCCCAGTACCTTTTTCAAGATGGATATAAACAATAAATACATGTATGGGCCATAACGTAGTGTTGACATGACATTATGTTAAGCGGAATATTTTGCAAGCTTTATTTAGCACATACGACATAATAGCAGTGTTCTCCCCAGGCTATTAATACATGTTGCATTTAACATGCCTTCACAGCCTTCACAGCCAACATGCTTTTGCAACATGCCTTCATTTTGAGAAGACATGTAACACATTTCAATTATTTCATTTTTGATAAGCTCAAATAAGTTTAAAACACAATTTGTAGAATCGCTAGCCTCCTGTTTATATAGATCAAGTGTCTTTCTGACAAACTACCCTTACATAGGGGTCAGGTATAAGGATACTCTCTGAAGCATATTTTCTCTTAGTAAATATAAATTAACATGAATGGATCAAAGATACACAATTTCCTATAGGGAATACATTTTGTTTTTTTATGGAATGTTAAAGCATTTAATAAATTAAAGGGCTTGAGCCCTCGGATATCTTTTAAAGTCAGCTCTGCTAACTGTCTTCATAGACAAACTGCCAAATTTCAGAACGACGTTCTTATATAGATGTATGTGTACAGCAGTAGAGAATACATGTATGTCTCTTATTTGGGCAAGGGCTTACATTATAGCATGAAAAATGTCTTAAAGTGCTCTCGCATACCGTATACCCGATACCGTTTCGAGTGTGAGGGTGGGGGGAGTAGTGTGTGGGAGGGGGTGGAGAGGGCAACATATATGTGAAAGAATTGACAAAAGCAACACAGAAATATGAAGAAGAAAAAAATTGTTTCAAGTGGGGTGGGGTGGGAGCGGGGGTGAGAGGCGGGGGTGGGTTGGGGGTGGGGGGCGGTGGGGAGAGGGAAAACATATATGTGCAGGGCAAGAAAATTTGTTTCTCAGTTACTCGTCCTACGCAATATATGAATGGCCAAATTGATAAATTGTTAAAGAATTTATCTGAATTTCTACTTGTCCTGCATCAATGAGCACTCGTCATAGCGAGCGGACGAGTGGAATTTTCGTTCCCTGTATGTGTAAGGATTGACGAAAACAACACAGGAGGGGAGTGGGGGCGGGGGGTGGGGAGTAGGGTGCCCATGCCCCAATATGGTTGAAGTAATAAGATGCATAATGCTATAACAGATCCCAAACCAAAATTATAGATATATACATGCTTACATGCAAACCTAGATCTGCCTTTATTGCACATTTTATGGGCCATAACAATTTGGGTTCCATGGGAGCCCAGAATTTGCAGAAGACAAAATTACTTATCCAACCCTTTACAACATACTATAAGGAAATTCCAAAATTTAGTTCAGCTAGGACAAGAAATGTAAGAGATATAGACCTGTAAACATGCAAAATTTGATGTGAAACAGACATATTTTAAGGGCTATCAGAATTTGGGTTCCATGGGAGCCCATGGGTTACAGGAACCAAAATTACTTAAGCAGCCCTTAAGATAATGCTATAAGGAAGCTAATGGCCAAATTTGTAAGAGATATAGACTTGTAAATACAGTTTACACGCAAAATTTGATGTGAAATGGGACACATTTTATGGGCTATCATAATTTGGGTTCCATGGGAGCCCATGGGTTACAGGAACCAAAATTGCTTATGCAGCCCTTAAGATAATGCTATAAGGAAGCCCATGAACAAATTTGGTTGTGCTAGGATAAGAAATGTAAGAGATATAGACTTGTAAACACAGCTTACACGCAAACCTTGATGTGGGACGCTGACACCGATGCCGGGGTGATTACATAAGCTCTCTTATTCTTCGAATAGTCGAGTTAAAAATTAATCTCTTATTTACAGAAAATACACTTGTCAGTAGCCCGACTTGATCTCTAGTTTAGAAAAATACAAAGCAATTTACAGGTATAAAATGTCTTTTTTAATTATTTTTATGGGCCCATATAAACGCCCCCCTTTTTGTAACACTACAAGGGGCGTTTAAATGGGGGTATACGGTAAATGATTTTATTCAAATATTTTCAGTAACATTTTACCACTAAGACGATTATCTTCTTGTTTGTGACGCCACCCAAACACCCCAGGAACGAGAGGAGGACGAGAAACACCCCGCACACTACCATCATGTAGGACGCAGACGCGAACAGCGTGGTGCCGATAATACCGGATATGTATATCTTGTCTGCCACCGCCCATATGCCAATACCTAGAATCACTCCCCCACACAGCTGCAATGAAAAAATGGAATGTACTCGCGATGACCTTTAGTTGGTCTACATAACTTATATTTGTTCAATCAGTTTAATTATAAGAATACAATGTGCTAGTATGAATTGTTATTGCATCTATTTTAATACTAACTGTTGATGATATTGCACCAATAATATAATAAAACAAGATGTCAATGACCATTCAGCTCTACTGATAGGTTTTTGATAGCTAGATCAACATTCCTGTGAAGTTTCATGTAGTTTCAGATGAGAAGTTGCTACAAGTTTTTACTATATAACTCTGTGTAAACAAAGATGCCAGCCATGTTTAATGTAGAATCAAAAAATAATTTTCATCATGTCATGCTGATCATTTTAGAATATGTCCCATATCAATATCACTTACAGTGTTCCCACTGACTTTTTCATTTGGGGATACATGTACCCCCTACTGTTAAATTTTGGGGGTACACTACAAATTTAGGGGGTACACTATGAATTTTTAAACTGTATTGCATTTCGTTCAAGTAAAAATCCAATACCAGTCAACACGTTTGCGCATCTATAAATAGTACACGGGAGAGACGAAGTGCGATTTAAATTAATTATTTGATCTTCATTTATTCTATTATTAAGTTTTTATTTTAATTTTAAATATACTTACTAAATCTGAAAAAGAAATGTCAAAACCACCAGAATGAGATGTCGATGTTTTCTCTACTTTCATTTAGGTAGCGCTTGCGCTTATGACGTCATAACCATCGTGGTATGCACTAGAGGGATAGGGCAATTGACGCAATTACTCGGGATAATGTTTTCGTAAACAAAGCGTTTTAGTTTCGTTTTGATTTTTCAAAAAATATTCGGACAAAGTGGATGAGAATTTGGCAATCTACCAACGGTCATGCTTTCTTATTATCAGACTTGTATTTTTTCAGTGCGTGCATGCACGTACGAGGTCAGTTTTCTGTGCGTGATTTTTTGTTTTCATGCGTGATTCACGCACATATGTGCGTGAATGGGAACACTGACTTATAGTTTTCAAGAAGTATTCACTACAAATTTGTTTTATAAAAATCTATTTTAGCCGTGGTGGCCATCTTGAATTTCCACCCTGCCTGAAATTTTGCTAGGATCAACTAGACATCAAGAGCAACATTCCTGTGAAGTTTCATGAAAATCCGTCAAGTAACTTCAGAGGAGTAGTCGCTACAACTTTTTATTGTATAACTCTGAAAACAAAGATGACGGCTATAGCGGCCATATTTAATGTCGAATCATAATATCTTTCGACAAGGATCAACATTATCTCATGCTGATCATTTTAGAAAAGTCCCATATCAATATCATTCATAGTTTTCAACAAGTAGTCACTAGTTTACAAACTTGTTTTTTAAAAATCTACTTTTAGCCATGGTGGCCATCTTGAATTTCCCGCCGACCTGAAATTTTGCTAGGATCAACTAGACATCAAGAGCAACATTCCTGTGAAGTTTCATGAAAATCCGTCAAGTAGTTTCAGAGGAGTAGTCGCTACAACTTTTTACTATATAACTCTATGTAAACAAAGATGGCCGCTGGCAGCCATGTTTAACAGTCAGAGCTCTAACCTTAAACAGTTACAAGTTTTATAACTGCTGGAAGTTATTAAAATGCCAAATTATTATCTCCCTTTGGTTTAGAGTAGCAGAAACTTTTCCCTAATAACCATTTGTAACCTAAATCAGTTACCAAGATCATTTGCTAATAAATCGAAATAGTTGCTAAATGTATTATTATTAAGGATAAATACATCTTCATCAAGATCCAATTAGCTGTTGTTCACTAATTGTCATGTTGGTGCCTACAAAATTATTTTTAATGAATTTTATTGCAGTAGGTAACTTGAGAGGCTTTGCGCATTGGATTTTCATTGATGCTCATAGAATTTTATTGCATGGTTGTAAAGTTGAATAATCACCCTACCTGGATAAACTTATATATATACAGGGAAAATTCCTGTACAGAAGATAGAAATCATCTAAACTTGAATTATTTTGTGGTAGTCACTGCTTCTGGTTACTATCCCAGTTTTAGTTGTTTTTTTAATAACAGTTACAGGTTATGAAAAACGTAACTGTTTAAGGTTAGAGCTTTGACTGTTTAACGTTGAATTGAAACGATTTTCGACAAGGACCAACATCATGTCATGCTGATCATTTAAGAAAAAATCTCATATCAATATCACTTACAGATTTCAAGAAGTAGTTGCTACAAACTTGCTTTTTAAAAATATATTTTTAGCTGTGGCGACCATCTTGGATTTCACATCAACATGAATTTTTGCAAGGATCAACTAGTACCACGGCATAAGCTCTGCTGATCTTTGATCAGTAGAGCTAAAAACTGGTAGAATAATAAAAGGACCAACATCATGTCATGCTGATCATTTTAGAAAAAGTGCCATATCAATATCACTTAAGAGTTTTCAAGAAGTAGTCGCTACAAACTTGATTTTTAAAAATCTATTTTTAGATTTGGTGGCCATCTTGGATTTCACATCAACATGAATTTTTGCTAGGATCAACTAGACTTCATGGGCAACATTTCTGTAAAGTTTCATGAAAATCCATTCAGTAGTTTCAGAGAAGTAGTCGCTATAAAAAAAAGTTTACGGACGGACGGACAGACAGACGGACACCGCACCACGGCATAAGCTCTGCTGATCTCTGATCAGTAGAGCTAAAAAAATGAAAACTTGAAATTTTGTTTAATTATATGCATGTAGGTTTAAAATGATACTGCATTCATAAATCTAGACCTAATTTTAATGTTTGACAATAATGTCAAGATTGCCATGTGTGTTTCATTAATATAAAAAAATAATAATAACCAATAAAAAGTGTTTGTTTATATATCATATCCAATGTCTAAACAGTTGATACATGTGTAAGTCGCCAAAAATATTCATGAACAGGAATGATTCTTTTACTTCATCATGTATCTTCTAAAGAACAGCACTATACATGTACACAAACACAGATTTAATAATAACCAGACAGGAAACTTCTGCTCTAAACCAGTGCAGTAGCCAAAATATCATGTGGGACCAATATTTGTTACTCCACTTTCAAATAAGGCCTAAAAAAAAAAAAGATGTGTGTTTCTGGTTTCAGTGACCCTGTCAAAAGTTAGGGTAGGAAAAAGTGTTTTTTTTTGGTATTTTTTTTATATATATTGTTCGCATATATTATGCCATTTTTGCACTAAGGCAACTTTTTGATAACCTTTGCAATCCAGATTAGATGCTTAACAACTCTGGCTAATAAAATTATCATTTGAATAAAAAAAAATAAAAAAAAATAAAAAAAAACTTTTTTTTTTCGCCTAAAATATTTAGGGTCGGCGGTGATAAAGTAGGGTCGGTCGGGAAACCGGAAACACACATATATTTTTTAGGCCCAAATAGTAATTGATTTTGATGAGATTATATTCAACAAATTTATTTTCAAAACCAGACTATACTAATTTATCTTTATAAATCATTTTCAAAATAAGAAATGCCATAAAAACATAAACAAAATATAAAAAGTTCGACTTTCTCCCAAAAAATCATGTGATTTAGGCCACAGAAAATTAATTGCCTGGTTCTCCGGCCACTTTTTCTGAGAAGAGATGCGGGCGGGCGCATTTTTTTTTACAATTTTACAGTGGTCAACAGACACGCGGGCGATTTTTTTTTATCAAAACTTTTGATTCCAATACATGTTGTTGATGCAAAATATCTCGAAATACATGTGCAATAACCAGTTGGATCAGCTCATCTCTATTGTAGATCATTACCTTATCATTTCTTCCCGACTTTATATGCTTCTTTCAATCTCAATAAGTTTGTATATTTGTATTATATTCAATCGACTCGATGACACCGCCATTATTGCATGTTGTTGTGAGACTTTGTCGATTAGACGCTTGAATAAATTGCCTGTTCTGTAGCACTAGTTCCAAGCGTCTCAAGCGTCTGACTCTCCTAGATTGTTACCCGTACGACTGCAACACTCACAAGCTAGCGAGCAGAGCGGCAGATAGTCGGCCGCGCATTAGTCTACCCACAAGGGGATTCCCCTAAGGTAGTTGCATGTAAAAACCGGAACAAACTTGGATACGGCACTTTTTTTTCGAAATTTCGGTAGCGCTTTTCCAATTTTTATTTTATTACTTTTGAGATAAAATCGGCAATGCGGCACCAAAAAAAGACATGCGGGAGTGCCTGAGAACCAGGTAATTAATTTTTTATGGCCTTACATGTTGTCAGAAACTGCAGAGCTGTAGATAAGCTGAGTATTTGAGTATTTTACGTATGCATATTTTACAAAACCCTCTGTTTTTTTAAATTGTGAGAATCATTTATTACTCATCAGCTTACTACAAAAACTCGTAACTTTTAAAAATCTGTATTGGTTGTGGAATTTTTACATGATGAAAATTGTTCCAAGTATCAGTCTAATATTAAGGTCATACAGTGTTTCTTTTGTTTTACTTAACTTCCATTTAATCTGCATACGATAGTTTTTCTTTTAAAATGTATTAATTCAGATCCATTTTGAAAGCATGAACTATTTAAAGCAAATGTTTACTCCGAACGAGTTGCTTGTTACTCATTCATTTTGAATCTGATGAGTAAATACTCATTGCAGTCAAAAATTATCTACACCTCTGTGGACATTTTGTTGAACTCCTTTTCTCCTTGGGTATGGCCTTCTACTTCTAGACCTTTGCCCGGTGTGGGTTCCCTCCTGATGGAGGCATGTCCGATCAGCCAGTGGATATGGTCCTGAGCTTTAGAGGTACAGACCTCTGCCCATCGTGGGTTCACACCCTGGCGTAGGCATGTCTGATGTGACACTTATCATTCATCTTTTCTCTCTCTGAGGTTGCTGGCTCAATATATCCTAATATATGTGTTTACAGGACGTAAACATCCATTTTGAAGACCTATTAAATTAATTTAGAATTATTTTATTATTAGAATTTTGTGTTTCTGGATTTCAAGAACCTCATTACTCAATGTGCAGTAAAACTTCAGTGTGTTCTGAGAATGTAATGTCAGCTTTAAATTAACTGGTTTCATTGGTCCAATTTTTATCACTGAACCAATCAGAATGCTTCATTCATATTTTCATTTGGTTGTTTCTATGATGACATCACTTTCTGGTATTATGACATCACACCCTGGTATTATGATGCAACTCAGTGTGTTCTCAGAACTGAATGAGCCTTTTAATTGCTGTGAGAAACAGATTAAGACTGTTTGTATCACTCATTGAGTAATGAGTTTCTTGAAGCCAAGAATCACAAAATTCTAAAAATAAAATAATTCTAAAATGATTTAATAGACTATTTTTGATTCATTTTCTTTTTATATTCAATATACGTGCATGTCTTTTGACCAAAAGGAGAAAAAATGCCAGTAAGAATCCATTTTTGTGAGTTGAAAATATCTGCACTCGTCCAAAGAAGGAAAAACAAGAGGTCAATGACCTTGAAGCTCTACTGATTGATTTTGATTTCAGGAAGTAGTCGCTACAGACTTGTTTTTTGAAAATCTATTTTTAACCGCGGCGGCCATCTTGAATTTCCGGCCGACCTGAAATTTTGCTAAGATCAATAAGACATTAAGAGCAACATTCCTGTGAAGTTTCATGAAAATCCGTCAGGTAGTTTCAAAGAAGTAGTCGCTACAAGTTTTCATTATATAACTCTATGTAAACAAAGCAGCCATGTTTAAGGTCAAATCAAAACGATTTTCGACAAGGACCAACATCATGTCATACTGATCATTTTAGAAAAAGTCCCATATCAATATCTCTTATTGTTTTGAAGAAGTAGTCGCTACAAACTTATTTATTTTAAATCTATTTTTAGCTGTGGCGGCCATCTTGAATTTCCGGCCGACCTGAAATTTATCTAGGATCAACTAGACATCAAGAGCAACATTCCTGTGAAGTTTCATGAACATCCGTCAAGTAGTTTCAGAGGAGTAGTCGCTACAAGTTTTTACTATATAACTCTATGTAACCAAAGATGGCCACTGGCAGCCATGTTTAACGTCGAATCAAAATAATTTTCCACAAGGATCTACATCATGTCATGCTGATCATTTTAGAAAAAGTCCGATATCAATATCACTTATAGTTTTCAAGAAGTAGTCGCTACAAACTTATTTTTTAAAAATCTATTTTTAGCTGTGACGGCCATCTTGAATTTCCGGCCGACGTGAAATTTTGATAGGATCAATAAGACATCAAGAGCAACATTCCTGTAAAGTTTCATGACAATCCGCCAAGTAGTTTCAGAGGAGTAGTCGCTACAAGTTTTTACTATATAACTCTATGTAAACAAAGATGGCCGCTGGCAGCCATGTTTAACGTTGAATCAAAACGATTTTTGACTAGGATCAACATCTTGTTATGCTGATCATTTTAGAAAAAGTCCCATATCAATATCACTTATAGTTTTCAAGAAGTAGTCGCTACAACTTATTTTTTAAAAATCTATTTTTAGCTGTGATGGCCATTTTGAATTTCCGGCCGACCTGAAATTTTTCTAGGATCAATTAGACATCAAGAGCAACATTCCTGTAAAGTTTCATGACAATCCGCCAAGTAGTTTCAGAGAAGTAGTCGCTACAAGTTTTTACTATATAACTCTATGTAAACAAAGATGGCCGCTGGCAGCCATGTTTAACGTTGAATCAAAACGATTTTTGACTAGGATCAACATCATGTCATGCTGATCATTTTAGAAAAAGTCCCATATCAATATCACTTATAGTTTTCAAGAAGAAGTCGCTACAAACTTGTATTTTAAAACTCTATTTTTAGCTTTGGCGGCCATCTTGGATTTCACATCAACATGAATTTTTGCTAGAATCAACTAGACTTTATGGGCAACATTTCTGTAAAGTTTCATGAATATCCATCCAGTAGTTTCAGCTGTGAAGTCGCTACAAATAAAAGTTTACGGACAGACGGACGCCGCACCACGGCATAAGCTCTGCTGATCTCTGATCAGTAGAGCTAAAAACACTGTAGTTTTTAACCAAATCATTTGTTTATCCTAATCGGCTAGCAAGACATATACATTTCTGCGACACAAAACCTACTTTTATTAAAGTGTGAAATGTATTGACGAATTTTCGCCAATGAACAACGCGCAAGGTAACACTTTGGGCTATGCTTCCGGTTAATGGCCGTTTTGGCGACATAGGTAAAAATGCAATTTCATTGTCATTTTTGGATGTGTTCGAGAAAGGTTTTTAATGTTTTTTTCACCTCATTCTGCTTGGAAACCACCATTCTTAATGATTTCTACGGAAGCTTATCTTGTTAATTTCGTAATGAAATATGCTACTTTACGGTTGAAATCGCCCATAAACTGCCGTAAATGACCCAAGACTTTTCAAAAGGATGGATGGGTATGTTTACTTTTCGCCTGCATGATACCATAGGAGCTCGCTTGCGCTCGCGTCGTGACAGCTCGCTATAAGAATATTGTGATACTTACAAAGAGGAAAACATTGATGATGAGTAAGAAGGCCTTCAGACCAGTCTTGGAGAGACACATCTTACAGCTATACTGTCTGCAGGGCTTTATGAGTCTGAAAATAGATAATAGTGATTATTAGGCATTAATAATAACAAAAAGTGAATTCATAACTTTCACATCTGGTCAACTTCCGGTAGGTTGAGATATTCAGTAGGTGAAAATAAAGGGGTTTACTCGGACTTTATCCTCAAACTCTATATGAAAAATGAAAACATTAGACCACGATTTAAATTAAATGTATCCATATTGGTGTTTTAAAATCAGACAACACCAAAAGAAGATACATAGATGTACTCAAAAAATAAAGCTTTTAATATAATTATCACTATAAACTAGTTTTATAAAGGGCTAAAGTCAGTTGAGCACCAACGATAAACACCGAGTTTACCCCCTACCAGAATGTGGAGGTGTTTTATTTTATTGATCACTGATTGGTCAATTTATTTTGATGATGTCATGTAAATGTTATGAATAGTAGACATATTTATCTTTGTCAAGAAGGTAATTTCATGATTGATGTTGATTATAACAGAAAGACGTAAAAAAAATGCTGTAAAAACTGCCTAATTTGAGATATTGGCTGAAATTTTAACTTTTCAAATGTAACGCACTTACGATCGATTTACCTGTATCAATAAAATAGTAAATGGCGGCGTTCTAGCGCGACAAACTAGAGCGTTTACCGTTTCTCCTCCCTGTATACTTCCTCCCTGATACTAAAGTACAGAGGCGTACAACCAGACAGACTGGGAAAACATTTCCAAAAGGCCCCAAGGAACCGACGGTTTGAAATGGCCTTGAAGACAGCATGAAGTATGAACAGTAAACAAAATCACTGAATAAACATGTACCCCACCCACCGCAAAATTTACTCTCAAATTATATAACAAGAAAAAAAACATATGACTTACATAGAACAAAACGAATTATCATAACAAATACTAAATACCTGAATTAAGAAATATGTGCCGTTGTGTGTGTTCTATTTTAATATTACCGTCACATACGCGCAAATTTGAACTTAAAAGTTGAAACTCTTTCGAAAGAAGGTTAAAACCGACCAAACCCGGAAAAGCTTTTGACTGGGATTGGAATTTTCTCTTACCGGAACCCAGTCTCATTCGCACCTGCCACAGGTGGATGACTCATTTTCTTAAAGGGGCTACATCTTGCTTTTCTTGGGTCTAGAGTTCCGATTTAAAATTACAAGTAAGGATATTTTTTACTTTAAACTTTAAAGGAGTTAAAAAGAATGCATGAACCTAAAAAATACCCCTTACTGAACAGAGGCCAACCATGTAATATCGTGCTCACTAGCGGATCCAGGGTGGGGCGCACCCGGCGCCCCCCCCCACCCCTAAAAATTCCGGATCATACAAGTATGTCCATGTTACTGTAGATAAAATATCAAACAATTTCGATGCACGCCCTCAGTATAATTTTTTTTTGCTCGCTCGCCGCATAATGACTAATGAGTGGTTTAATTAACACATGTTTAATTCCTTTTATTTGAAAACGGACCTTTTGTATTCATACATGTATGTCCATGTTACTGTAGATAAAATATCAAACAATTTCGATGCACACCCTCAGTATAAACAATTGTTTCGCTCGCTCGACGCATAATGACTTATGAGTGGTTTAATTAACACATTCAAATTGTTAAATCCTTTTATTTGAAAACTTACTTTTGTATTCATACATGTATTTCCATGTTACTGTAGATAAAATATCAAACAATTTCGATGCACGCCCTCAGTATAAAAAAATGTTCTCGCTCGCTTCGCTCGCTCGACGCATAATGGCTAATGAGTGGTTTAATTAACACATTGTTTAATCCTGTTAATTGAAAACGGACTTTTTTACCCTATCAATGCACTACCGCAACCGTTTTATGAGGATAAAAACGGACCCGAAAATTGACCAAAATCTTACGCCCCCCCTAAGCTGAAATCCTGGATCCGCCCCTGGTGCTATCCTACGTTACTCGATCTAGACTATATAGAGCGTTTATGAACCCGTTTCTCCTCCCTGTTTACTTACTCCTTGGTTACATTACGGTTGATTTATTAAGCATTTTACATCTTATTTTATTCAGAATAAATGATGATTCAAATCTGAGACCTCAACAACACGGGTACGCCATATTTTGATGACTATGACCTGATGTATCATGGAGAGCTCTACATACATGGCACATACGTATGGGGCGCCGTATTACTTTTTAATACCATTGGTGATATCACCTATTCGAATCGGTGATATCACTGATTCAAATAGGTGATATCACCCATTCATCCTGAATGCGTGATATCACCTGTTGAATGGGTGATATCACCTATACGAATCAGTGATATCACCCATTCGTTTTGAAAGAATGATATCACCCATTTAATAGGTGATTGATATCACCCATTAGATAGGTGATATCAACCTTGATATCACCCATTCAATAGGTGATATCGCCCTTTCGTTTTGAATCAGTGATATCACCTACTCGAATCGGTGATATCACTGATTCGAATAGGTGATATCACTCATTTAAGTTTGAATCAATGATATCGCATATTAGAATGAGGATATCACATACATATGTGACAATTTTCATTCAGGGTATCATGTATTAATCGATTAAAGCTTTTCTGTACCCTCGCCGCATGGCAAATGGCCTTTTGGCGAGCATTTCAAAAGAAGATTTACTGTAGAACAGCAGTAGTGGAGTTGAAATCCAACGTAGATAGTCTGTAGTACGTTTTTATTTACCCTCGCCCAATGGAACAAGACCTTTTGGCGAGTATTTCAAAGAAGATTATCAGATTATGGTTGCGAGAGAGTCCGGTCCAGGTGAAGGCGACACCCATCGTCCAGAAGTTTACTGTAGAACAACATCAGTAGAGTTGATAGCGAATAAGTCCAACGAAGATTGTCTGTAGTTGATTATTTTTTCTCGAAGAAGATTAACGGTGCAATTGTAGATTATGGCCAATCGGATTGCCTGCAAAATTGTGACTAGGTCTATCCGGTTGCCGGCTCGAAATCGTCTCAACCAATCAGTAATTAGAAGCGTCAATGTGTCCCTATAGTAGGTGACCATCCGGCTGCATGCTTTGGCCGTGTTTGTCCATTTCAGTTCAGACCACCGAACAGGCAGGACGTCTTGCGGCTGTCAGGGACCATGTGATCCCGCTGTCTGAGACCGTTCCACACAAAGCCGCGTGTAGGCCATGCATTATTTACCTCATATATTTTTATCCTGTTTTTAAAGTGGTCCTAAAGAGGGATGTTTAGACTTGTACTGTAACTGTAACTTCGACGTTGGACCAACGAGATACCTCTTGTCATTGCGAGTCCCCGTGACCGACGTTGGATCAACCCTGCGGGATACCCACTGATCTTGTAGTAGACTAGGCTACCTAGTGGATAGATGGGTAGTTTGGTAGGATTGCTACAACATCAGTGTGTGCAACGGAGGAGCCATTACCAACAGAAACACGGGCAGCACGTGCAGCCGGATTGACCTACTTGGGACACCTTTGGCGTTTCTAATCTCCTGGTTCCTGATTGGCTACGGCGACTTCGAGCCGGCAATCGGATTGACCTAGTCATAATTCTGCAGGCAATCCGATTGGCCATAATCTACCCTTACAACTTTACTCTTCTTCGAGAATCCAGACAACTACAGACTATATGCATTGGACCTCTTCGCTCCTACCAACTCTACTACTCTTTTACACTACTCTTTGGACGAGGGATGTTGATTTCTACTCCCGGACTCTCTCGCAGCCATAATCTTCTTGTGCAAAGCTTGCCAAAAGGACTTGTTCCATAGATAAAAACTTATATTGACTGATTGATATAAAGATTGTCCCTCTTGCTCTGTCCCATTCACCAGTGAACATTTCCTTCTCGATTGTGATCAGCTAGATGCAACCCGAGATAATTTAAAATTTAAACTTCAACAATTATCTATTTCGTAACCTTACAAATATTCTAGATCCTGAAAAACGATATAGACAAATAGTTTTTAGTGCGCTTAGTGACTTCATTAAGGATTCACATTTCCAAAAGAAGATATAACTTCTTGTGTCTTAGCTGGATATATCATATATACGGATTATGTGTATAACAGCAATACTTATTCATGAGTCATATGTTCCCTTATATTCCTGTTAGTATTATACAGTATAATCATCTTCAGACTACCAGAAAAACAATTTATTAATTGTATAGCTACAATATTGGACTGATCCGGTGGACGCGCTGGGGCGATTTTTGAGTCAGATGACAACGCAGGCACAGCGGTCCAGGATCAGTCACGTATTCCCCCATATATTTAATGAGAGTTATATGTACATTTCTCTATATACCCCTTTTAGCCCCAATCTATTTATATTAACACCTACAGTAAAATCATCAATTAAATGTAATCCACATTTCGCCTGACCTTTCCCACTCCCATATGTTTTAGAATTTGGACTGATATATATTCTGTCCATATTTAATTAATAATCTATCACTGATGGGGAAGAACTTAGACTCATCAGTGGGTATAAACTCTGTATTAAAAATACAGACAGTTTACTACCACCAATTGGAATAGACCTCATTTTTAACATATTTTTTTCTTCTGTGAAGACGAGCATCGGCCGTTAATCTGTTCCTAATGGATACTTGAGACTAAGGAGTCCCATTGGATCCACGGGATACTTTATCTTTTAATTAACTTTAAACATCGGCATTTTGTAACGGACTAACGTCCGTCCTGCCCTATTTACAATGTAACAGGTTTTAATCATATTATCCTATGTTGGATTTTAGTATGGTAAATCGTTCCTTACGAACCCATGCTTGATTAACGACAGCTGCTCGACTTTTCTGTCTATATAGTAACAATATATTGTATGTCCCCACCGGTCCCGCTGTGTGATTTTAATAAGTATCGGTTTTTATATGATAAGATAATAGAAATTCCTGGCTGTCCGATTACTACTTATGGTAAACCGGGCTTACAGTTATTTGAAGTGTGAGCAAGGCATGCCTTAGACCATTGAGTATTGCACATTACGATCATAAAGAGCAATCAAAAGTTTGCAATTGCAGTACTGTTCAGTTACACAATTAGTCATCTGTATGTGTGACACAAACTTCATTAGTGTTGTCTCATAAATACCCAAGGAACTAGCTCGCAAGCAGAAATAAAAGATTGTGAAAGAATATGAAGGTACAGTAGGTGCTGTAAAAAATCGCAGCTTCCACATTGGATGATGTCTGAACCAGATATGGTCTGAGTTATCTGTTAATTTCAGTTATTGCAATAATTCATCAGGCGCTGCCTATGAAATGACTCTGATCTTTTCCATCATGAACAAATTAAAGATGTTCGTAAGACAGTGAGAGTGACACAGTAGAGGAATTAGAAAATACATTCAAGGACAATATTGAGGATGTACTGGTACTTGACTTACGTTACATAGACGACTTTCATGTGACAGAAATTGCTCAACAAATAGGTAAATTATGACATACAAAGCATGACACGTTCATGACACGTTTGTAACAGAGCTTATAGATGGCATAACCAAGTCTGTCTTTAAACAGATAAACCATAACATGTTTTCTTTCCTCAGTGGTCACCAACTTACAACAGATTCTTCTCGCATCTATATGTATCATATTAAGTTCGGATTAACGGCGGATTAGGGTGTCTCACCAGCCTTTTCTAACTTTGTAAAACATTTTTGGATTTTAATCAGATTATACGAGCTGCCTTTAAATTCCTTTTAATGCTTGTAAAACATTAGTAAGTATGATTAGCAAGTTCTTTTATACAATGTTAAATGTCATTGCAGCAGGTTTAGTAGGTGACGGCCATCATTCAAAACAAAATCAGAGCTCTGTTTAACTGGCATAGCAATCGGTTGCGATAGAAGAGAAACTCAAAACACATTTAATAAAACAGAGATGAAGATGTGCCTTGTGACAACGAGCATCTGAGACGGATCTAGATCATTTCACTAAGATGATACGATACAATGCGTGTGTTGCATGTGGCATATGCCAAATAATACTTCATTAAACGTATGCTGTATACAGTAGACACAGACGTTGTAGTACATGTAATAGCAATGGTACAGTTAGATGAGTCAAGGGTTAATTTTAGGAGCTAGGAATCACTTTAGGTTCTTCGTTGCACACTGTATGTATTGCCTATTCATTAGTTCATATAAACACAGACGAATAGTTGCTTTTCACACGTACTAGATGCAATGAAATATCTTCAGAGGTAAAACCTGTGCATGCTTGGTGGTAAATGTGTGACAAGAGGAAGTTTGCATGTTCATGTTGCAAAGAATTGTTGACATGCAATGGTTCCTAGATACAACACGTTGTCACCAATTGCAATAGCTCTTTTCAAGCACACCTGCCGAGTTGTTTAACAGGTTGTAATTGGACATTGCTGGAGACATGACCTTTAGTCATCCGGTGACTGGGGTTGGAAGAGGATGTGTTGAAGCCTTTCTCGATAACACTACCACAGGCCTTTGCAAGAAACTTATTAAATGTAGACATCAAAGAGACAAGTGTGTTGCAAACGATGTGTCAAAGCAGGAATGATGTATACAATCTTTTAAAAATGGGACGTTTGGGTACTGTGACTGTGATTAAGATAAATTGTACCATTCAGATCATAGATCGATAAGATTAGATACAATTTAATGTTAGCTCTCATATTGAAAATGTTCAGATGACATGACCACTTATTACATTTGAAACTTCTTTTTGAATTTATTTTCTGATAGTGTCTTGTTAATATTGTTTATTAAATCAACAAATGTAATTTAAGGTCGTAATTAAATCTAATTCCGATAAATCCGAGATGAGAAATATTGTTTAAGTATCCTTTGCGATATTTATTCTCCAAGCGTTTAGAAGACTCGACAAGCCTGATTTTTTATAACCTGCGGCGTCCCGTTTTTGCAACTTCATATGCATGTTTTAAAATCAATTCTAATAATTATGTAAACAGTTCAAAGCAAATTAGTTTTACATATTTCTCATTGGGGAATATATTGCACCAATGATATATTAAAACTTGTAATAGAATAACCACACACAATTAAAAAATTCTGCATTGTATTTAAGTAGCACAAGAAGTTTTAAAGTCAAAATGATATTGGATTAATCAATTTGGATGCCTGATAAATAATTCAAGATTGTTGTGTATCCCTTTAATAGTGTTTTACCAAGTCACAGGATGTATACTTACGAGTTATTATAAACTAAAAGCCGCTAATAAATATGAGACTGAAACTTAAACACACTTCAGAAATGCTTTCGGCTAAAGACAACTAAGACAAACTAGACTCAGAGTTGGCATAGTATTTATACATGTCTAAAACCCCTACCACTGAAGTATAGAGGTGTATCTAACAACTATTTATTAAAGTATAGACATACACATAAATATATCAAGACAACACCTTTGTAAAACACATCAACATTTTGAATGCTTTCTAAAATAAAAATCAGCATTTTTGGCGGCCATTTTGAAAATGGCGACCATTTTGAAGAAAACAATGACCCAAATTATATTGCATATTTTATTGTCTGTCAATATCCTGAGTTTAGTGTATTTACAATAACAAGTTTTGATGAAACCAATTAATTATGGGCTTCATTAATTCTTTATGGAATATTTGGCGGCCATTTTGAAAATGGCGGCCATTTCTCAAAATCTGACGTGGATCCATAGCCAAAAATGTTTAGTAGAGTAGTGTCTAGCTATGTGTCAAGTTTGGTGCTTTTGTCACAAAATGCACAATTTTACCAATATATGTCACCAATCTGGCCCACTATTCTGTCAGCTTGGATAAACAACAGATAATAAGACAATCTTTACCAAGGAAGTCAGTGTATGTGTACCGTTATAATATTGGAAGGTTAGATGTTGTACAAATTAGAATATATAAATATGACATTCCTGTGAGGGAGCTATTGGACATTTTCAACCTTTGAATGATAGTAGTTTTTAACATAGACCATTTTCAATATATCAATTATTTTTTCAGGGTTGTAGATCATTTTTGACTGCAATGGGTACATGTATTTTCTCATCAAATTTAAAATAAATGAGTAACAAGCTCGTTCAGAGTAAAAACATTTTTAAATAGTGCATGCTTCCAAAATGCACGTGAGTCCATTGAATACATTTTAAAAGAAACTACCATTCTGATTAATTAAATGGATGTTAAGTAAAACGAAACACTTTTAAAAGTTTTCAGTATTTGTAGTAACTTGATGAGTAAAGATACTTACAAGTTTAAAAAACTGATTTTTTTTTTAAAAAGGGTACGAGTAAAATACTCAAACAACCAGCTTAGCTACAGCTCTGATTTTTTATCAAATTATAAACAAACATTTTAATAAAAAAAAAGGCGAGTACTGTTTAACTGAAACTTTATTTTTTTACAAAACATCATGGGATTTTCTTGGAATATATATGGAATTAAGTGTGCAGTATATAGAACATATAGCGGAAATTCCCGTGTCGCGTTTCTTTTTCCTTTCATATATATATATATATATAATACGCTTCAACTTTTTTTAGCCATGTAACTTCTCGCATTCGTACAAAGAACTGTCCAGTATAGAAGGATGACAGATTAAGGAATTTTTTGTAAACTGTCTGTTATCAAACCTATGCCGGCAAAAGAGGGACTGGTTGTATTTGGTATACTGTTGTTTATTAAATACAGACCCTCCTGGCAGCGCTTTATTTTAGTAAAATCACATACTTAAAATTATCGCGTCATTCAACTGACTTACCGCATATCTATCTATCCTCATAAACAGCTTCAAGTTGCGGATAGGAGTCTCCCCTCTGCATCATATTAAACCACAGTGTATTAATGCACATAAAGGTCGTTATTTAACGTGGGTAGTCGACGCCAGTCCACACCTGGAATGGAACAACTTATTTCCAGTCGATCCACGGTAGGTGTCTTTAACTCCAATCCTCCGGCATCCAGTCTAGGCTAGTACTGCTTGAAGAAGCCCTCTCCGGCATCCAGTCTACAGTCTAGGCCAGTATTGCTGGAAGCAGTCCCTCTCCGGCATCCAGTCTACAGTCTAGGCCAGTATTGCTGGAAGCAGTCCCTCTCCGGTATCCGGTCTACAGTCTAGGCCAGTATTGCTGGAAGCAGTCCCACTCCGGCATCTAGTCTACAGTCTAGGCCAGTATTGCTGGAAGCAGTCCCTCTCCGGCATCCAGTCTACAGTCTAGGCTAGTACTGCTTGAAGCGGTCCCTCTCCGGCATCCAGTCTACAGTCTAGGCTAGTACTGCTGGAAGCGGTCCCTCTCCGGCATCCAGTCTACAGTCCAGGCTAGTACTGCTTGAAGCAGTCCCTCTCCGGCATCCAGTCTACAGTCTAGTCTAGTATTGCTGGAAGCAGTCCCTCTCCGGCATCCAGTCTACAGTCTAGGCTAGTACTGATGGAAGCAGTCCCTCTCCGGCATCCAGTCTACAGTCTAGGCTAGTACTGCTTGAAGCAGTCCCTCTCCGGCATCCAGTCTACAGTCTAGGCTAGTACTGCTGGAAGCAGTCCCTCTCCGACATCCAGTCTACAGCCGAGGCTAGTATTGCTGGAAGCAGTCTGAAAGTAATCCCTCTCCGGCATCCAGTCTACAGTCTAGGCTAGTACTGCTTGAAGCAGTCCCTCTCCGGCATCCAGTCTACAGTCTAGGCTAGTACTGCTTGAAGCAGTCCCTCTCCGGCATCCAGTCTACAGTCAAGGCTAGTATTGCTGGAAGCAGTCCCTCTCCGGCATCCCGTCTAGGCTAGTATTACTGGAAGCAGTCCCTCTCCGGCATCCAGTCTACAGTCTAGGCTAGTATTGCTGGAAGCAATCCCTCTCCGGCATTCAGTCTACAGTCTAGGCCAGTATTGCTGGAAACAGAGCCCTCTCCGGCATCCAGTCTACAGTCTAGGCCAGTATTGCTGGAAACAGTCCCTCTCCAGCATCCAGTCTACAGTCTAGACCAGTATTCAGAAATATGGATTTCAGTGACCACACGTTTAACACACGGCATAGTAAATAGCAAAAGAAATACCTGACACAAGTGTTTATTCTACACAAAAAATGCACCTAAATGAAAAAAGTCTTAATGAAATGTCACACCGTTGTTTTTTAGACGTCAAATGTTTAAATACGTCAAATGCAAAAACGCGCATTGTAAAACACATGCTCTTTACGGAAATATATACAGGCTGAAACTAATGGTATAGTAATTAGATATATATACGGTATGGACTGGTGCGAGCAGAAGGCCGCCTATTGAGCTCAACTCTTTGTTGAGGAAGGTAGTATCCAAAAAGCATTCTCGTTAGTATTGACAGAAAAACACTCGTGAAGGGCTAAAATTACAGAGCAGGGACGGGTCCAGGATTTCAGCTTAGGGGGCGTAAGATTTTGGTCAATTTTCGGGTCCGTTTCTAGCCTCATAAAACGGTTGCGGTAGTGCATTGATAGGGTAAAAAATTCCGTTTTCAAATAAAAGGATTTAACAATGTGTTAATTAAACCACTCATTTGCCATTATGCGTAGAGTGAGCGAAGCGAGCGAAAACATAATTTATACTGAGGGCGTGCATCGAAATTGTTTGATATTTTATCTACAGTAACATGGACATACATGTATGATCCGGAATTTTAGTGGGGGCGCGCGCCCTCCATCCCATGGATCTGCTAGTGCAGAGGGCATGAGCGCGTTATTACTTTTCGCAAGTCAAAATAACAACGTTTAATTTCATTAAAATACGTTTTAACGAGACTTATACATAATGTTTATCTATAAAAAAAAAAGCTTGAACAAGTTTGAAAACCGGTCATGTCAGACACCACAACTCACGAATCCCCACCCTCATCACCATAACCCCTGCTACAGGAGCCTTTGTTTTACCTTATGGGATGGCTAGTTGTCCGTCGTCTGTCGTCGTCCATCGTCGTCTTCCGTCGTCCGTTAAAGTGTGCCTTGTGAACAAGATAGGGCCGATCTTTGCCAAACTTTACCAGGTTGTTAATATCAATTAAAGCTTGGACAGTTCGAAACCCATCCAAATCGGATTTCAGCAAAACTTGGCAAGGTTGATCAGTATCAAGCCTAGCTGTGCATACCGTCGCCGTGTTCCAGTTGAATGATTTTTGGAGGAGTTATGGTCCTTTAAAGGTTTTAGTACACAAACTTTGTCAGTACTAGTTCTCCTAAGACCCTGGCCGGATTTTAACGAAACTGTGCAGGGTTAATCAGTACCGAGCATAGTTGTGCACGTCATCGCCGTTTTTCGGGTGAATGATTTTTGACAGAGTTATGGCCCCTTATACACAATCTTTATCCGGACTAGTTTTCGTGAACCCTTGGCTGGATTTCAGTGAAACTTGGCAGGAATAATCAGTACCAAGCCTAGATGCGCATATCGATGTCGTGTTCCCCATACAGACTCCATATAGGCAGTATAGCCCTTTTTTACGGTGTCCGGTTGGGGCCAGATACAGTGGGCGACAATGCGACGCCCGACAACGCGACATCGCGACATCGCGATACGACAGTGCGACATTGCGATACGACAACTCGACAATATGATACGACATCGCGACATTGCGATACGACATCGCGACAATTATGCGTGATGTCGTGTCGCGATGTCGCATCGAGATGTCGCGATGTCGCACGACAACGCGACATTATGTCGTATTGACGTTATATCGCCCACGACAATGCGACATTCTTTCAATTGTCGTATTGTCGCTAACGACATCGCGACATTACGACAATTGAAAGAATGTCGCGTTGTCGTCGTTGGCGACATTACGACAATTGAAAGAATGCCGCATTGTCGTGAGCGACATTACGACAATGAGTCGTAATGTCGCGTTGTCGTGCGCGACAATGCGACGCCCATCAACGCGACATCGCGATACGACATCGCGACATCGCGATACGACTTCACGTCATTGCGATACGACATCACGAAATAAATGTCGTGATGTCGTATCGCAATGTCGCGATGTCGTATCGCAATGTCGAGTTGTCGTATCGCAATGTCGCATTGTCGTATCGCGATGTCGCGATGTCGCGTTGTCGGGCGTCGCATTGTCGCCCACGACACTGCGACATTGTATCTGGCCCCAACCGGACACCGTACTCTTTGGACTCTTTGTTTCATTTAATGTTCACCATATGTGTCAGAAGTTGTTAATCAATTAGATAATATGTTTTTTTAATAAAAGGCGTATGGACGCCATTCATCTTTAAACCAGTAAAGCGATATAGGATAAGGTGCTGATGGGACTCTTGTTATGTGTTACTTTGCATTTTGTAAATATCTGAACGGTGTCTGACATTTTAAAATGTATTAGACGTGAGCATCATGGCTTTTATCTACCTGCCATAGAGCCATGCTTCCCATACCTTGTAAGATAAATAGGAACCCGTACCGACCCTACACGCTCGTTTCCGGCAAGGTTTCTGAAGACATCTTAAACTTACTTTTGTCAGGATGAGGACCTCTATAACCACATTTTATTATTTTTCTTGACCAAATCTCGAAGGTACCTTCGTTAATTGTTTTGGTGGGGTAAGAATACGCTCTAATGAGTCTAGAAAGTCCTCAGATATATAGCAGAATTTCAATGAATCATGTCATGAAACAATTTCTCCCGTTTGCCATCACTTTTTTGTACATATTAGTTAATACATATTACATCATTTTGAATATATACCCTTCACTTCTCTGATGGATTCAGGTATATGAACTGCAAATGGAAATGCAGACTGCCAAATAACGACAAACCGAAGACAGTTTCGCTCGTCACACAGAGAGGTCAAACTCCTAGGCATGTGCTATCTGTCACAGAAATTATACAGGAACCATACAAAAGGAATTTCACTGTTTGCCTTAAAGCTCTGTTATTGCAATACGGAAAGGCGTGCCTTTTCTGAGAGGAGTCGAGGAGTCTCTCACTAGTTATCGAATACACAGGATCACAAAACATACTTGTCTAAATCCAAACAAAACTCTAAAACTGAAATAAGAGTTCGCCCAGGATGATCAACTATTCTTAGAGCATAAATGAATACAAACAAAGTGGAATACGTTGGTATTGTTTTTTACAAGACAACGCGTTTTCATCTAGACAAAGACAATGTCTACGAAAATCTATTCAAATGACAAAGAACCATTTATTAACACTATGCCGGAATACATCTTAACATTTGAAATTCGTGAATTGCAAACTATATGAAAAGAATTCCCAATGACAACAATAAAAATTCAGTTTTTTACTAAACATAAACAAATGTACGCACCAAATGTCTAGTATTCCCAGCGGAAAGGATAGTTACAATATTGCGCGTGCGTAATTATACCAATATTACAACTGCATATCTGGTTTACAGCAACTGTGAGTGTGCCTCCAAATAACTTTGGCTATTTAAGAGTAATAGCCTGTTTGTTTATGATCCATGTCAAAGTTGTTGTTTTCTTTACAAAAGCAACAAATCAAACCCTTTCTTTGGGAAAAAGAGACTGGATGTTGAGCTTTGTTATAAATATCATTACTGAGTTGATGTTTAGTCACGTGATTCAACGTTATCGTACTTGTCCTGCTTAACCAACAGCTACAGGACAATGTATCCGATAGTTATAGCAAAGTCATTTCATCCCGTTCAAGGCTATTTATACACAAAGGATTTTTATTCACAATTCATAATTGTCTTCTTTACATAGCACCTGATTGTTAAGGCTTTATAGTGGACCAATCAGGTGTGGAAAATACTCCTCAAAATTATATAATATACTGAACAAAAACAGCACGACATTTGTTTCAGAACTCTCGAATAGGGATATCGATTAAACATATGAACATTGATATAATTGTGTTTGAAGATATTAGAAATGCTAGGTAAGAATGTGATTTAAAAATAAAATCTGTCATTTTATAATTTTCTAAGCGAAATATCAGAATTATCTCCCATATATTTAGAGAACAACTTATTTCATTATACAGGTATTGCTTTGAACAAATTTAATGTTTCACATTAGGAAGAATTGTCCATTCTGTCATTGTTAACAAGAATATCGGTAGAACCGACGGATGCATTAACGGCAAATAACATTTAAATGAAGCTAAATGGTTCTTATATTCTCTGCAAACCCTCACAACATATTTTTAGAGAGACTGATACTTATGAAGATGCTTTCTTGATTAGATGTTATATATTCACCAATGAACTGAAGTGATCTTGAATGGTGCCAATACATGTAAACATTCATAGTCTCATATCTACTATAGAAGGTAACTTGCATAATTTCTCACAGTGTCACCTGATATTGATGCTTCCCAGTACGTTTTCCCGAGGTTGTAAAGAAGAAGCGTGGTCAATTTTCTGTATCAACCACATGCATACAAAATTAAAGGGCCATAACTCAGTGGAAAATTATCGAACCGGAATGTTACGACAATATGCGCCACATGATATTGATGCATGCAAGCAAGTTTTGCGAATTCTATACAAGGGTTTTATAGAGAAATAGCCCGGACAAAAATGTTCTATTTGACTATAGTCCGGTTTGCCAAAAGCAGATTTTTGGCCTAACCCCAAAAAACGGTCCGCACAAAATGTTTTTGCATAACAATGTTCTACAAATATGTCCTTACTCAAAAACTTAATGATGCCACCTTGACACATTTGGGGGAATATTTGAAATGTTCAAGATGGCGGACAAGATGGCCGCCGAATCATAAAATCACCGTATCTTAGCAGTATATGAGACAGAAACATGCATTTTATGTCGACATATTGGTTTTTGTGGTCAAGGAAACCATAATAAAAGTTAAAAAGGAATATAATTAAGATGGATGCCGAAATAAAATCGCTATATGTTTCTGTAATATTATATGAGCAAGAAACACGCTTTTGTGTCGACATATAGATTTTTGGCGGTCAATGAAACCGTACTTGATTGTTAGAAAAGGTTAGCGGTCTTATAGTTTACCATTTGCAATTGTTACCCGATAAAAAGCCCACATAAAAGAGCGAAATTATCTAAAATGATTTTTGTTATTGATAGCATCATTAACACCAAAACAATGGAATGACTTTTGTCATAATACAAATAAATTGTGTTTACTGGTCATGGAAAGTCCTTATTTAACTGCAATAAGTAAAACCCAGCCTGAGCTTCAGTGTTCACATTGTCTGTGCAGATGTACGCCAAAACAGTCTCACGAATGATTCTCCAACAATAGCTGTTTATTCATCATTTTCATTATCGGTATCACTATTTGCCTCTTCATCGCTAAATTCTGCAGCCTCATTTGCCCATCAATTTTGACATTTACTTGCCAGAAAGCAGTTGCAAAATACTGTGCATGCTAGCTTCCACAGCCTGCTGTTACACAGGGCGTGATTCATACGAACATCCGCAACAAATCATCTGAAGCACACCTACAAGTGCTGGCGGTTTATCTGCATGGATTGTCACAGGTGTAAGAACTTTCATAATTTGTATCTCTGCGTCCTTCCAAATCCCTAATTTCTGTCAGGTGGATCTGCGTTCATTGCACTTTCTTCCAGATATAGGGTCTGAAGGTGTGCCCTTTTGAGCATTTTCGGAGAGGACTCTGATGTCTGTGGCACAGATTGTAGCTTAGCAGTCTTCCTGACTTTCTGGCATCTTGTCTATGATAACTAGAACAGTCGTATCTGATATCAGACATGCTGCATTTCATTTTCCTCCCATAGCAACAAAACAGGTAGCGTCTGCAATAACGTCCTGAGTATCACCTTTTATGGCACCAAGTTTCTCCAGTTTGTGACCCTTCTGCAGCTTCATTGACAACTGTTGCCTTACGTAGGGCCACTTATTTTAGATAAAGTATCAACGAGCCTAGACAGAGCATGTGCGGCTAATAGCTGAGGTTCAATCGCTGATTGTTTCTTACCCTATCGCTGCTATGTCTATTACTGTTCGTTTGGCACGAGTTTCTTCCATCAGAAGAGAGCAGGTCAAGTCTTTGAGCACATAGTAGTGAAGCAGTAGGACGAACACAACAGTGTCATCACAGATTACTGTCACCGTTCTGGCTCTCTGTGAAGCAGCATATACCATTTGCTTAGGAATGATAACATTAGCATATATATGTATTTTGGGTGTTCTGGGCCACTAGGAGAATCGACCCAAAATAATCTAAAACCATCCACACAAAATTTTCAGTTTACTGAAAATTAAGTCAATTAAGACTGGTTATTTATAGTCATGTCCCTAGACGCTCATAGATACCCAAGATGATTTAAGACTAGAATTGTGAAATTAAGAGTTTTACAATTTAGATGTTTAAATTTTCATTGTAAACTAGAGGTTAAGATCATCAAAACTTATGTTAACAAATCTTGGTTTTTAAATACGGGTAGAGAAGAACTACAATGTTAATAATTTTAGGTTTTGAGCTTTAGTGTAGTAGGTAAGGTTACGTGATTATTGTACATGTCAGAGTAAGTTACGTAGCTTATGAGTCACATGTATTAGCTCATGTGATAGCATCTATTTATATCAACCAATCGGTGAAGAACATGTGAGTAAGTGTCTCTCTTTATTTCACCAATCGGTGAAGTCATGTGATAAAGGGTCTATTTATATCAACCAATTTCGTAAAGTATATGGTCTTTTCTGACGGGTATAAAAGGCGTGAAAACTACGGATTAGTCAATACTTCTCACACGGGGTGACATAGACCCTATGGAATAGAGACCTGAAACAGTAAGGATAAAACTAGGATTATTTCATGAAAGGTAAGTCATTTTATAATTTAGGATATTCGATTTTATATTTTTAGGAGTTTTAGGGAGAATACACAAAGGTGGATGGATCGTACTCATACACATTGCTAAAACAATATCCTACTTCACACTTTTGTAGACTTTTTTGTAATGTTGCATTGCTTTCTTGCTGTCCCTGCTCTACGTAGTTCTCTTTTTCTTGAGCTACACTTATTTTCTGCCTTTTTTTGTTTGGCTGGCCTTCTTTTAACTATAATATTATATCTCTCTCTATCTACTCTCATACATCTTAAATCTTGATTCAGAATATGTGCATCACTCAACAGCTTTGTATATTAACTGCTTTATACTATTTTACTTCTATGCCCCTCCTGCTCCAAAGCTATTTTATTCATGATGTCTTGTGAGCATTTACATTAAGCTTGCGTCTGATAAAATGCTCTCACAGAACACCAGTAGACTCCTATCATTCTATATGCTCGCTATTTGCTAAATAGGTTACAACAAAACTGGAACAACTAAATCCAATCACCAGCCATAACTACTACACCTGCAGATATCAAGGTAGTGTCAATTCCAGTCTAGTATTATTAATACCACGTTTATCTCTTTTTCTTAAAGTGGACTGACGTAATATCCGTTCTAGGTAATTAACTTTTTTTCAATGTCTGCAGATCCATTTCTGTAATCTATGAATTTTGTCCGTCTCCACTGACAAATCAGATATAAACTTGGTGCTGTCGGATAGCTTCATATGTGTTATTAATAAATAAAAAATATCTCATGTGATTCAATTAATAATGACTGCCACGTATTCTCTCAGCTGTAGTCGTTGACCAACCTTGCATCCCAAAGGTACAAACAGAACAGCGCCAAATCTCTAAAGGTTTATCAAAGTCGCATATAGATACATAATTGCGTAGAGAATAGTGTGAAGCGTTTATACCATGAATTTGTGTTGTTCAACACCATTGACAGAAACTATTACAGTTACGTCACCAACTAGAGCGTTCACATGCTACACCTATTCTCTAGTAAGTCTCGTCCACGGCGTCATTACCTGCCCCACATTTTTTTCATGCTCCGGGCCGTTACCTAGATGAAAGTATTCTGTCTGATACAAGTGGAGCCCTTAGCTCTCTGCCAAATATTGTGTATAATTCCTCATAGCGTCAGATATATCAAGACTCTATTTTTATATGATAACTCAACTGGTCAACAAAGGCTACAACTCGCTAACTAATTTTGAACATCATTTCATTAAAGCCTCTAAGGTCCTTTTGTTTTTTTAGGTCTTGTTGGTCCATATATACTCATTGGGAGGTTTGTTTTATA